>LYUA01001414.1:110439-122318 GCA_002093875.1 Calopteryx splendens | reverse complement strand
CGAATAAATTCGTAGGAAATGCGTACATACATAGACGTAAAACTTGAGCACAGAATTTTTACTCAAATACGTCCTTTCCGGTTAAGACAAAAAGAGGTAAAAAATTAATTTTTTGAAAATTTTTTTTTCCACCGAAGCCTGCCCAAAAATGGGGGTGTGTGGGATACACAAGGGCGAGGCTTACACAAGTAAATACGGTACTCTCATTCTACTATAATCATGCCATCAGTACAGTAAATCATTCATGCATAATAAATCACACCAGTGAAATACTACACTCACCAGATTTTATAACTGTTGAAGCTCGTGACTCTGAAATATAATTTTTTTTAATTTAGCATAGTTACGTATGTGACAAAACACCTAATTATTCTTCATAATGCTAATCTACACATCACCATTGCTGACAAAATTCAACATTTTAAATATCTATAAGGAGCAGTAACTTGCACACAAACTAGAAAATAATGTCTGGAAAAGCCATAGTAACTCATAACCAGAGTGTAAAGAAACATTACTGTGTATAAAGATAATACACTAGCATGTGTATACACTGCTGAAAATATCTCACCAATTTACTACCCAGGACATAATTCCCACGATAACTATTCTAATGTAAAATGAAGTAGTGACAGAACAGAACTAAAATTTTCCTAGAACTCCAATTTCATATGCAATATCACAAGTTGGATCACATATGCAAATGCAATATTACATATGCAAAATCATAGGTTTACCATATGAAAAATGGATGCTTGGAGTCAAATGAACATTTTCTGTCATCTCAGGCCCATTTTATAATATTAAAAAAGGAATTGAGTTCTGATTTATCATGAATCCCATACAGTGAAACCAATAAAAATCTTGTTTTACTATGGGTTGATTTGACGAAAATCCAGCTAAAATTCAGAATCCCAATAAAAGAGCTTTAGACTGTAGGTAATAGCTTTTGTTATAACTCCTAATGGTTTATTCTATTTATAGCATAATATTTTTGGGATATAAAAAGTATATTGCAGCCAATAGGAAGTTTAATATTCTTGTATATTAAAATATCCATCAGCAAAAAGACAGACTGCATGAGGTGTTATCTTTTCTCTGCAAGTTATGGAGTCATCAACTCAAGAAGCAATTACATGAAATTGATAGACAGAAACAATGAAAGAAAAGCAATACCAAAAATGGAAGATCAGCTTAGGAAAAAATGAAAATCCATACATAAGATAAATACCAAAGTATTTAACCTAAATTGCCTTGATTATCAGGGTAGACCTCGCCCAATAATAACAGTGAGTGCAATTCACACACTAGGGTAGGGTGCCAGTTTCTTTCCCAGTGTACAGTCAATAACCCTACATAAAAGTGACTATGAAAACATAAGCATGTGACTAAAAACACTGAACTATGGATGCATTTTAAATGGAGTGCCCAATTACAAAACAAAGCGCACAGAGCTTCTGCTATCAACCACAACTAGACCAAAATCTAAATCTCAAGATTGTCTTCTTCACTCATCCTTAGCCACATCACGACAAAATTCTCAAGTCATATTTGTACTACTTAAAAATGACCATAACTGCTAAGGATATCCAATCACAAATATAACCAGCTCTTTTACTTCCCAAAATCCTGCAGTGGTAACAACAATAAAATTGCCTGCGTAATTATTGCCATGTCTAAGAAATCATGACGATTATTCCATCAATATTTCATAAAGAAAAAATCTTTACATTGCCTTACTGCCGTTACTCCATTTACCATATTCCATTCAATCATCCATTCCAAACAAAATCATGTAATGAATAAAGGTACACCATTCTCACTCCCTCCCCTCCCTCCAGACACTTCCAAAAGTCAGCATTACAGCAATTTAACAACTTAAAACTTTTAAATAAATTTTTCCTGACATCCTGAACCAAGTAAATGCATGTGTCGTAATATGCCAATACAATTTAGATGTTAGCAGAGGTCCACAAACTTCAATACCCAATTCCACTAGGACCAGGATTGTAACTCTAGTATTACTTAATAGCCATATAAATACAGTTTCTTAAATATGAAACCCAAACTCTCTAGCAATTATAAAACTGTTATTAATATTTATAATGTTATGAATAATTATAATAAATAAATGCCACCAGCTAACCAAGTAATACAAAAACTATTATCACCATTATGGTCACATGATGTATGCATGTAAAAAGTAGTAATATAAGTAACTCTAAGCTAAGTCCTGGAAGAAAATGGTATCTTCCAATGGCATAAAATGTATCTTAATCATAATCTTTCTCCAATTATCTAGCGACACTGACCGCTTTTACCTACCAGACTTTGTCTATTTGTCAGGACAAATATGACCCTTAAAGATAGGTAAGGATAACACAAAAGCCTAATATGTGCCTTGACTCCAGTGTTTCGAGACTAACAAATTCATGATGCACTAATGAGTAAGAAAGAAATTTAAATTTTTTTGGTAGCTAGAGGTAGCTAGATAGAACTGCGTTAAAAGATAACTGATGGAAACATTTTTGAACTGCAATCATATATTTTTTTTAAATCTTATATGTACTAATCATTGGCCTAGCTAGGAACGCAAAAATTCCTGAAACACTAACTGAAGTGTTATAAATAATAATAAGTGTTTTAAATAATAATAATTAATAAATATTTGCCTGCATATCACCTTTCCTCTTTACATATTTATGATGATAATTTTTCACACCCTTGGAACAGCATGAATTTCATTACAGTAAGAACAAAAACTATAGAGCACAGTAGCTTACTCTGGATTTACAAAACTGATGCTAGCAGCTTATTGCGGTAACCCTTAGTATTTCAAGAATGGCAACTCTAAAAGAGACTGGTATCTACACAATACGAAATTAACCACAGAATATTGTATTATTTCAAAATCCAAGATTTGTATCCGAGTTAGATAGGACATAAATGAATGGAAAGCTAATATGGAGATCATATGCAATTCTATGAGAGCTGTGTTATTCACTTCATAATATTCACTAATCAGACTTCATCAGGGTTAGTTCAAAATTTCACTTCACAGTTTCTTATTTTATTTTTTAGTTTAATGTTTCATATCTAAGCTAATCTCGACCCAAGAGAGGATGTAAGAATTTTCTAAGGCAATTATAGCTAATATCGCCATGACTGTGTAAAGTGAAGAATGCACTTGACCCTCATGATGTTCGGTGTGCTTCAACGTATTTCCCACACATGAGAACAGAGCATTACAATCTTTTGCATAACATGAATACCATTATTTTTATTAAATACATTTACAGAGGACTTTTCCTTCCAGATTCAGAACATTTCAGTTAGCATGTGTCTGAAAATCAACTAATCGCATGTGGTTTGGCAAGAAACATGCATTATATCCCAATCCCATTAAGTCCCAAGATCATATGCGTCATATACCAGCTGTATTGATCATTTACTACAACAACTAACAGTTATTAATGTGCGTTCCACTTTATCTTTGTAAGCAAGATCACTTAATTTCCTATAAGCCATAGTATTGTGTTTGGTTTTCTCAAAAGTCCTCTGACAAGGCCTGGACTTATTTCTAACCAAACTTCGAAATAGGTGAAACACTGAAATGGATTATTGTGGGATACCTCAACCCAATTGAACAAATAGCCTACCAGCGATATTTCTGCAAGCCTATTCATTGTTGCACAGCAGGAGAGTCCCTGAATATTTCACAATAGACATTCTCCTAGAATGTTCCAATGAGAAGAGCAAAGAGAAATTAATCAGCATTACACATTACTGTAATAATTATAATCATTTAAGTCATGATTATTCATACTTTCCTAGTAATTTATCACCTATCTGATACTGTAATCTGGTGATTCTCCTCCCTTCCTTAAAAGCAACTCCACTTCCACACATAATGAACATAGTTGTTTTGAGGATGGCTTCAAAATCCTGTAGCAGAAACGACTCATTCAACCTTCCAAGCTCCACCCTCCTACCAAGGAACCTTCAGAGTTTCCCCTCCCCAACAGCCTTACTCCCCAATGTGCCATCTTCCTCTCCACACAAAAACATACCTTTAGATACAGTTACAACATCATTTAATCAAATTCCTCTAAATATAGAACAATAGCAGTTCTATGCCCTTTTGCCATCTTGAGTTTAACCCCAAAACTAGGAAATAACATAAATACCAGAAGAATCTACTTTCCTGAGCAATAATCTACCCATGCCCAAATAGAGAAAACAAGGGAAATGTATAGCTATTTAAAAAAATATTTCTTTTGACTAAAAAGCAATCCATATTAAAGTGTGGACCCCAAAATTATAGCGGATTCTTAAATACACCAGTGATAATGCATGAAATATCTCCCTATTAAATAATGCGAGTATGTAAGAATTGCAGAAGAACCATTCACTTTCCAAAACGAAACTAAATTTCAGTAAAATGCCTATATGCTTAGAACAATAGAAAAAAGAAATGAGAACTGCTCTCGAGAAACTAAACTTGAATCTAATCACAACAAAAACCAGTACTCACTGTTAGAAACATTAATCAGAATAGCAATAATATATGAATGGGGGTACCACATAATCATCTACCACCCAAATCAGCAAGTGCAGAGGGCATGCCTGTGAATCTACACCCTATAACACTTGTAGCTGTCAAATACGAAGTAATCACATCAATTTAAACCAAATCTGCAACTATATCAGTGTTCAGTTAAAAATGTATGTGGATTAATAATAAAACACACAATAATGCGAATGTGAACAGCTTCCCATTGTACGCTAGTAAAAACAATGAGTACTAACTTTAAGCAAATGAAAACGAGTTCAGCCAAGTAAATTTAACTAATGTCCTATGAAAATCCGCAGCAATAAGAGTTGCATTATCAATTTTGTTGGCCCTCAATAAATAAGTAGTCTGGTAAGCCAATGAGTCAGCAACACTAAAACATAAAACCAAAGCCCATTAACCCCTACTACTAGACACACTACCACAAGCCTTTATACAGAAGGACGTTTACACATAATTCCAACACATTTTCAAACTTCTACCAGAAACCCCTTTCCGTCTCTTACATACAAAGCACTCGCTCGAGAAAAACTACGAAAAATGAACACTCGAGGGGGGAGTTAGCAGTGAAAACCAGGAAACTTCGCTATTCCAAAATTCCCAGCTTTGATGGGTTTCCCCTTCAACAAGATAATAGGTCGTGAATACCGAAAACAATATTACTGCGTGTAATAATGTCATTTCTACATATATTCTTCCTCGAGGCGTGGCGGATAATTGAATTCTCTCGGCCAAAAAGTTTCTTATGGTCTATCCCCAAAGGGGAATTAAGTGGTAGCATGAGACTGCACATCACAGAGTTGACCACCTTCCCATGGCGGAAATACACAGAGCAGCATATAGATATTAAGAAACAAACATGCATAAACAACGCATTGCTCTCATAACATAAACAACTATAAACTCATTACAACCACATTACCGTGCCCACATCAACAGTTTAAGTTTCAAGTCCGAAAATGAACGGAAAATTGCTTGGAAAACTGTCAAAATCTGGTAAGATACAAAGATTTGGTTGAAAATGCTGATGAAAAAGAGCCTAAATACAAGTTTGAGACTTCACTTACTAAAATGTAAACAAATACAATACTCGTCAAGGTAACGACACAAAATTCACTTTTCCTACCATATTATACAATCCATGACTGAAGAAACTTTAAAAAAACTATTTCTTATAAAACGAATGAGGACGGTTACCACAAATAAGAATTATTACATCGGCATGGCAAGCCTTGCATTCTACACAGCACGTGGTTCGTATAACAAATGGCAGATTTAGCAAGGGACTCAGAATCATGCGAAACATTTCAAATCCGATCAAAAATAGGTTTTCGAACACATAAACTGTTCTACCTACTAACCGCGTTCCAACAAAGATAAATATGTATTGAATATTATGTATCCATAAAAAAAAGCCGGCCATTCAATTGACGAAAGTAGACTTATATGATATTCCAAAGGAAATCCCTCTCCTTGTTAGCAGTTTACACTTTAAAAAATGTTGCAGTTTTTCTTGGCGAGGACTAAATCCAAACAAGTATAAATAATGAAAGATATAAGGCTTGCGTATTCAATGAAGTACGATTTCCAGAATTGTTAGGGCTAACAATGTAAGGTCCCAGAAAAAACCTTTACACGGTACAATATACACAATAATATCATTTAAGGAAGCGAAAATCACAACAAGTCAGTCATCTTAAGTAACAATACAGCAGTGTTTGTGCGAACAATGACAATTACCATGTTTTCCACAAATGCGTTTTAGAACACTGCCGCAATATAATTATTTCCATGCGACTGGTTAACTACCCTGGCAACATAAACATAGAAAAGGCACGCTGTCGACCATTAAAATCTGGAATACATGTCAATCCTTGGGTATCACCAGCTGCATTATTGCCGCTCGTCAAACATTTAAAAATAAAGGCTGCCAATTGATTACGTTTTATCAGTTTCCATACCTTCTTTGACTTTCAGATACTCCGTTGTTTTAATGTTTAAAGTTTCCTTGATTCCTTTTCTTACGGCCTGAGCAGGTTTACCAGGTACTTCATTTTTCCCTCTATTTTCTTTCTCGTTCAGTTTGGTTTTCTTCTTTGCTTCCTTCTCTTGCTCTTGCGCTTTCAAAATTTCGAGAGGGTCTTCTTCAGATAGAAACAACTCATAACGATTCCGGGTGCCTATACCGTATGAATTTTCCATTGCTTTGATTACCCTCCGAAAACAGAGGATGATTAGCGATTTAACTTAAAAGAAACTACCGTGTAGTACACATTCAATATGGCGACAAAAGTCAACACGAGGTATGTTAAAGGGCTGTGGAGAGGGCGCCTCAAGTACAAATACTTTAAATAGTATAATATGTCTAACTCTAAGTTATAAATATATTAATACCACTTGAATATTTGTTACACAACCAAAGGAAAGTTTTGTTTTGAATATATTATGGTTTACAATTTTTAGTTAGCGATCGTGGAAAAGCTCATCATGAAGTCATCATTTGGCGGGAAATATCCCACATTAGTTATAATATAGGCATGTGTTTTCAAACGTTGACTCTTCAAAAAGACGAAGATTAGATTCCGTATAATATCTCAACTACTGATATTCAGCGAAATAGTCAATAAATGCTTTTAAAGGAAATTGTAACAATTGTAATAGACTGTCGGATGCACAGCTTCATTGCCAATGTCAATCAATGGCCAATGGGGAACCTTCTACGAAGGCGGGCTAATTTGTAAATATTTCTTGGCGGTAACATTGCTGGGAGCACACCGACGGAGGAAGTCATGGCTAGTGCTCAGAGCTTCATGATTGCCTATAACACCCCGAAACGGGAAAAAACGAGAGAAGATTCGAGTGGAAATGTTTCTGATAGTTCTTACGAAAATGATTGTCGAGTGCAAATGTGGAATTGGACCGAGGAAACTCGAAAAGTGGATTTCAGTCCTGCCAGTTGTTGTAGTTCACCAGAAGTATCAAAACAGGAGAGCCGAAGGGGAAGACCTCGTGCCGATGCTATCAATACCTTAATTCAAGAAGGATCTACATCACCCAGTGCTATTAAGTGTCGTTTTTGCAACAGAGTGTTTCCTCGTGATAAATCTTTACAAGCTCATCTTAGAACCCACACAGGTGTGTAACTTAAGCTTAAAGGGACATTTATCCCGCCATTTTTTTAATGTTGTGGAAAGCCTTAGGTGCCGACTTTTTCCGGTTATCATGAGAGGTGGTTTTGTGGTATTTAAATGATCACCTTATCGTTTATCTGCTGATAGCTCAAATAATTAGTTTTTTCGCAGAATTAAATACGTCTCTGTAAATGCCGAGAATTTCACTCGCTGCGAATTTGTTTTCAGATTTTAAGTCGTGATATTATTATTATTATTGCTTGGGTGATTGAATATTTTCTTATACCCAAATTTGTTATGTGTGCGGAGAAAAATTATTTATTGATATTATTTTGTTATTATGTTTTACATATTCTCAACCAACCTCAATGTCCCGAGCTGCTACTATTACCCTTCAGAGCTAATCTTCGTCTCATTTAACATTGTGTATACATTGAGATTACTATTCACATCCATTTGTAATGTAGAATGTTTTATCTGGTTGTCTATTACGGAATATTTCTGTTGAAGTGGACACTAACCGTGTAAATAATGGTGCAATTTCAGGTGAACGACCGTATACTTGTGATTACCCTGGTTGTAGTAAGGCGTTCACTCAGAGTGGTCAGCTCAAGACTCATCAACGGTTACACACGGGGGAAAAACCATTTTATTGCCCAGAAAAAGGGTGAGTTGTTCTGGTTGAGCAGTGTACAGTCCGCAGTTCGATGATAAATTTCTAGAGGCGTACCCCTTGACCTTTTCTGTTTCACTTTCAGTTGTATAAGCAGATTCACTCATGCCAATAGGCATTGTCCAGATCATCCTCATGCTCCACTGCGGCGAAGCAAGGACATCGTATTGCAACCAGTGGCTTCGAACTCAGACCAGAATAATGATGTTAATCGTTGGCTAGAAAGGTATTTTCCATTAATCATTCTTATTATTAGGCCATTTAAATTATTCCATTGTGTTTTTATCATCAGTGACAGTTTTTAACCGCAATTCCTTTGATGTGTGTGACATTCGTTCCCAAGGGCTGCAATTTTAAAACCGTCTTTTTCGTAACCGTGCCCAAAAGGTTCGCTGTTCAGTTTTCAGCAGGTAACGTAACTTCATTGTCTAAATAAGGTCGTGTAGGACGAGGGAACAACATCACGGTGTACCCATTTGCCTAGGGCTTGAGATTTTCTACTCGTTATATGCGGTTAACATTATGCGTGACTTGAATTTTAGGGTTAAAATGAGAGGTTTATTGTATGATTCAAGCGGTGGGTGGACATCTACACCTATAGCTTTTGTATGTAAATACTATGATGTCTTATCGTTCGCGGGAAAATTGACGTCTTAAAATTTCTCTGAGCAGTTACCTCGAGGACAGCTGGTACCCTATAGATGAACTATGCATTATGCATGTACAATGGTGTTTTAGAGGTTATTTAAAGGGCAGTTTTTCGCCGTACGACTGGCGCGGGTGACTTTTTCCAGTAGTCTCACAGCAACCCGTTAGGTACATATAGCGCAGCTCTTCTGCAGTAAGAATGTGTGTGCTGTTGTGATCTCTATACGCATTACTTTCTGGCGTGTAATTCACCTAACGGTGTGTGGCAGGTGGTGCATTCCCTGATGAAAGTTATTGTAGGTCAGCTAGTGGGTTTTTGTTAAGTTCTTTCCCAAACCATTTGCGTTTGATAAATTGTTAGTGATATTGAAGTTCACAAAGGCTAATGTGGGAGAATAGTTAATCGGATGTAACTTTTTCTGGAGCATAAACAAAAAACAATAGAAAAAGCACCCCGTTAATTCAACTGGCAAAAGTAACGTTGAGAAAACTACCTGTTTTGGTGGTTAATTGCCGAACTTGAATTACTTAATTTATCAATCGAATTTCGCCACTTCAGCAGCTAATAGTAAAATTCGCCTATTTGTAGACGACGTCATTTACGTCGATATTCGCTCTACCGAGGATGGGGTAGCATTAGCTGATGACCAAAATGCAATACAGTGCTGGTGCCACGCTTGAGAGAATTGTAAAATAATAAATATTTGAAAGAAGGATAGTTCTCCCCCAAACACCTGTTTTATCACCTAATATCAATTGTAGACTGTTACTATTTCTCTTGGTCCCTCTGAAGGAAACTTATTCGGGGAATATGCGGACAAACTAGCAGAATATTAGGATCTAGGTAGGATATTAGGATATGAAGGAAGGAAACGGAAATTGCTTCAACTAGAATATAGTGGAAGAGATCCTCAAGGAGTAGGTTTGACAGCTGAAATAGATAGGAGATACTGATGTAGATAGCTCGAAGTGAAGAAGAGCTAGATTTTTGCTAAACGATGCTGTGATGAACTTAGTAGCTGTACTAGATTCTTAGATGAATTATGTTGGAACCACTTACCGACATAGGGCTAAACTAGTGGTTAAATCTTTTGCATCAATTAAAAGCTTGCCTCTATTCTGAAGTTGTTATAAATGTATCACTAATCCCGTCGTTCGATAGTAGAGATCATGGCAATAACATCTACAAGAGAGATAAACTCTCGTATGGATAGGGTTAAAATTCCGTTTTTGCCCTGAGCGATAAGGGAACAAATTCATTGCCAAATATAATCCTCAGGAAACACTATTTTATTCCAAATAGCCTAATTAGAATTCTCAATTTTATCTTCATTAATTCAAACCTCTACTAGCCCCATGTCCCTCATATATAGACAAATATATTATACCTAGTTATTGCAACACATATCTAGCAGTTGATAGAATTTACTCTCATATCCTGTATCTCATAACCTCTTGTTTGTTGCTGACATTCCAGCGATGCATAATTTTGACTTTGCGTGTGATGTGGATAAACCATCTGACTTACAACCTAATGGTAGTAGCTTGCAGTGTAGGGATGATGAGAGTATAGGTGTGATCATGGCCATGTGTGTTGGCTGGAAATTGGGAATAATCAGAAAAGAATATTTAAAATTTTGCCTCTAATTAACTTATTTTGTTAATTTTAGGCAAAATTATAAAAAAATATATTTTTTAGAAGGCATAGGGCCAGTAATTTATCTTAAGCACTACAGTATTTATGCATTCCAAGATATAAGGTCATCCGCATGTTTAATTCAAGTCTCGACGTTTTTTTGTTTTTCATTAGTTCTTTTTAAGATTCTGGTGATTTCTGTCTCCTTTTTTTATTATTCAAGGAGTGTAACAGAAAGGATCAAGAGATACTGATTTCACATCTTTTTCATAGAAAAAATGGATAACCATGTGGAAATCCCTTTTCGCGTGGTAAAATATTTGTTCTAATTGGATGAAGCGTAATGCTTGCTTACTCCGCATGTATGGAATAAAGAATTTTGTCTTAATTTCGCCAACATTTTTATCAATTGTAAATATGGCTTTGTAAGAACTGCTATAGGGTGTAAGCACGTGTCTACTTGTTTTACACATATTTTAGGCAAATGGAATTTACAGAACCATTTAGTGTGAATTTTTATATTGATATCTTGACTCATTCGTTTAATTTTTATTATGTTCTAATCTGGCCTCAATGAATTTAAGCAATACTAGATGTGGGAGCACTGCCCCCTCTTTCCCCTCGCACTATATACCTCTTCCACTAATTGCCCTGAAAAATCTTCTACCACACCCATCCTTCTGACCTAACACCTCTGCCATGGATTAGTGGTTGCTTGCAATGTGTTTTGTGAATGTATCATTGCCATACAGGGCGTAACCAAAAAATAAATCTGCCATTTTCTCTGTACCTGCAGGATTTATTTCTCGTGACCTAGAGCTTTGTAGACTTGTTTGATTCATTATATTTCGCATCACAAATAAAAACTGCACTTGCCATGAAATTTTCAAAAGTACTATACTACTTTTGTGGAAGTAAAGTTTCAGGGGGCTCTAGCCTAATCAGTCGCCTAATTGTCACCTCACTTGCATTAAAATGAGGCATTCAAAATGTAGGGGGAAAGGGCAGTAACAAGAGCTAGATGAAACTATGGAAAAGTGCCATAAACTAATACATACATATATGTATGTCAATATATATATGTATACATTAGGGTGTCTACTAACCGGTAAAAATCCTTGAATTTCACCTGACCGGGAAAAAATGGGGATTTTACTTTCTAGTCTGGAATTTCTTGCTGTTTATTATTTTAACTTTTAGAGTAGTATCGTTATTGGT
>LYUA01001414.1:64360-75240 GCA_002093875.1 Calopteryx splendens | reverse complement strand
ATGTGTTCAAAATTTTGTGATGTAACAAATGGTGTGCCCCAGGGATCAGTGTTGGGTCTCTTTTTATTTCTCATATGATTAATGATCTACCCAGCAATGTCCACTGCAAAACTATGGTTTTTGCAGATGACACTACGTTTATCAGTCATTAAAATGAACTAGCACAGGTTAAAGATCTTGCCAACAAAGCTCTCTTTTCATCTGAAAAATGGTTCACCTCCAACAAACTATTCCTAAACATGGAAAAGGCTCAAAACCTTATTTGTAATCTGTACAATGTACCTCTAGACATGAATGAGCCAGTAAAATTATTAGGTTTTCTATTGGACTCTAAGTTTACTTGGAATGAATATACCTTTGGTGGCTGCAGGAAGCTGTCCAAAGCACTGCACTTTATGAGGAGAGATAAGCCACTCAAACCCAACACTTATTTATATTATAAATACTACACATATTTTCACTCTCACATATTGTATGGCCTTAAACTGTGGGAAACTCAAGTGGTATAAAGAGTATTTTTGTGCTACAAAAGAAGGCCGTAAGACTAATCACAAGTGCTGCTGCTAAAGATCACTTGTCAAACACTTTTTGTTAGCAGTGATAGTACGACGATATACAGTGAATATCTATTTCAAGTGTTGTTACATGTGAAAGAGAACTTAATTTACCTGCATGATCTGATGTGCATAATTATGGCACAATAAATAGATCAAAAATAGTTTTAAGCTTTCAAAGACTGGTGAAATGTCAAAAGTCTTTTGCCTACTTGGGAAATAAGCTGTTTAACAAGTTATCTGGGGCAGCCAGAAATGTAGATGTGCTAAAGTTTGAAAATATTATACATAAATGGTTTACTGATCAAGCCTTTTATTCCGTACAGGAATACTTTGAGTCAGATGCTGAACCTGACACCATTTTCTGGTTAAATGTATGTTTTCTTGATGATGTCTATTGTGGATGCCATCTAATGACAAAATTTCATTTCACTTCATAAGTGTTAGCAGGAGTGTTTCTTGTAACTCCCATAATGGAGTCGTGGTCTGGATCCAGTCCATACTCCTTCATGGGATGGCTTGGGTACTACAAAAGGCTGGTAACATTACATATCCTATCCTACCTTAACCCTTTCACTACAGCTTACTCTCCGGAAACCTAAACGTCACATGAGGCGGAAAAGTGAAGGTATCGTGTCTTCATAACCTTTAGCGGCCCTGATCTCAAATTGATATAAATAATAATAGATTAATCTATATTCAATATTTTAATTTACAGGAAAGTTTTGTTAATTAACTTTAGACAAACATCGAGAAAGTTTGTCCACAGCACTTTAAAGGGCGAATGAAAAGGTACATTCACAACAGTGAAAGGGATAAACATAAAATTCAAGTAAAAGCCTCAGGCTACTGAAACTATGATGGGTGTATAAGATTGGCTCATAGAAAAATGAGCAACATGATACCTGGACCTGGATGGTATGGAAAGGATTAATGAATGAAATGACTGTGAGAAAAACTGATGACCTGTGTGCCCAAAAGGATTGTAAAGTTTTTAAAAGTGATAAGAATGGTTTGTTTTAACGTTTCATTAAATAATACTCACAAGTTTCCAAGGCCCACAGAATGATTTTTCTTCAGACGATATATTCGAGAACCTTCCTGAATAGGAGGTACAACAGGCGTTTTCCCAGCAGAATGTAAAACTGTCTTCACATCTTCTAAATCAAATATATGGAGCACTTCTTGTCCAGCCCAATTCTGGCGAAAAATGGGGCCATATTTTCTATGCATATCTCTCAAGACTTCATGGTACTTGGTTATTTTGTAAGTGCCTAAATAAATAGGAGTGATATATATTGGGTTATATTGTTTTCTGAAATGATGATGCTTCATTTTTTTTAATCAAACATAATGGTATTAATTATATTTAATTTTTGACTTCCATTCTTTCATCTTCCTTTGACAACTCTGGAAAATAGCATTTGTGGAAAACTTAAAGAATCATTATCGAAATCCCTTTTAATTCTAATAATTTAATTCTCTCAAAAAATACAAAATAAGGGCTTTAACTAAGGGCAACTTTACTATGTATTTAATTCAGACACCACAAAGGCTAGGCTTATACACCCTAGCAAAAATTTTAGGAATTTATTCTGTCCCCTATGATAAAAGTTTAAAGAGCACTATTTTGTTAACTGAAAGATTACTGAACACCAAGGGTATCATAGTTGGTGTATTTGCCAATATATTAGTGTTAGCATTCAAGAGGTGAAATTCATGGCAACCAGTTTTTAAGTTTTGTGTTTTTTTAATATGCTGCCTGGTTGTTTTTTTATGCCTATTTGCAGCTACAGTACATGATTACTGTTGCATATATGCATAAGGTCACAGACCTTGTCTGGCTGTACATTAACTTTTCGATTTTCCCTGGTCATGTGGCTGTTGATGTACTAAAAATTTATTGTAAGGTAAAATCCATAAAAGATTGCTCATGGATTCAAACCATTCAACAATTGAATAACTGGTGTATGGGAGATATAGTATCAATTTTAAGAAGTGTTCATGTATTAATTATCAATGTAAAAATCCTGATGTACTTACTTATCATATATATAAAGAAGATCTGATGAGAAGTAGTTAGATGGAAGACTTAGGTTTGATATTTACTACTGATCTTAACTTCGAAAATTACATTAATATGGTTTGTAAAAGAGTAAATCAACATCCAGGATTCATATGGTGACTTACTAAGAACTCGGGAGATAAATCTGTTGTTAAAATGCTATTCGTATCACTTGTTTTGCCAATCTTAGAATATAGATGTGTCATCTGGTCACCATATTATGCATACCATACAGATCGTTTAGAAATGATTCAGAGGTGGTTTATTTTTTTATGTGCTTGAAAATTTGCATGGTAATAAAATGATTGCCATTTTTTGATAAAAAAAACCTTGGTATGATAACATTATCTCATAACATTCTTAAGCAGATGTTCTTTTCTTATACAAATTATTAAATCATTTAATGACTTATTCATATCTACTGGGCTTATTCCTATTAAGAACAGCAAATGTTAACATGAAAATGTTAAATGAAATAATTATTTATTTATAAGGATTTTTTTAGGACTAGGTATT
Organism: Calopteryx splendens; assembly: GCA_002093875.1. Classification (NCBI taxonomy): domain Eukaryota; kingdom Metazoa; phylum Arthropoda; class Insecta; order Odonata; family Calopterygidae; genus Calopteryx; species Calopteryx splendens. Next base: position 72,105 of record LYUA01001414.1, on the reverse strand, counting down.
TATCTAGGTACCTATCGCAAGAATTATATGAGAAGAAATGGACTCCCTCTGGAAATAGACCTCATATTAATGCTAGTCAATTGAAAAAGTACCTAAGAACCAGTAATTCATGAAGTCATTATCCCACATCTTGTTTGCTCATGTTGTCAATATTGGCATATTTTAAATTATCATTGTAACAATAAAATTCTGTACAGTTTGTTTAAAAATTTTCTGCTACGTATAATTGAAACATGATCTTATTGTTTCCTTTATGTCATATATTTTTCATTATAATACTCCTTAATGAGTAAACCATCAATGAAAATGAGGGTAGCATATATTGTGAGATTTGAGTAATATCATATCTTGATAAATTGCTAACAACAACATGTTTCCATTTATTACTATAAACTTGCCTCCTTCATGAAATTTTTAGATTAAATTCAGAATTCTCTAGTTCTGAATTCAGATTAAATTAAGAACTCCACCCTCTATGCATGTTTGAAAGTGGTTTATTCATTGCACATATGTTTTAATACAATTATGACTCAGTATTTTAAGTAGAGAAGTATTTTTAATAATAAAAACACATTAATAAAGTATAAGATTTAAAAAATACAGTGTCATCCATCTTGACCACAGCAGAATCAAAATTGGTAGTTCTTGTTTAGTCTTGACCTTATCCACCAGTGAGTGAAACTGAACAATTAATTCACTATCATCACCAGAAAAGAACAAATTTGCTATTATTATTATTTTAACAGGCAATTCTGAAAGTGCTACCACATCAGTGAAGAGATAATTGATCAATTAATATACCCAGATGTTAAGTTACAAAAAAATGCAACAATTTTTCCATATAGCACCCTTTTTCTGTAATAACAGAATAAAAAGTAGGGACCTACTTCGGTAGGTAATCCATTCATGATTGGATTCCTGGGAAAAGATACTAACCATTGCGATAAAGGTAAGATGTCCCAAATATTGGAATGCTTCTTGGACCAGGAACTTGATGGTAAGGCTTGACTTTCTCACATTCATTTTCAATGACACCTTCTCGCAATGCCAAATTTGCTGATCTACATCCTCTATTAGCAATATTAAAAATGGATGATCCAAATGTGCAAATTTTTTTTGCCGATTGCATGGTAATTTTTCACTTATTAATGTCACTATTACTCTGGAAAAAAAGTTTATATCATTAGCATATGATATAAAATGAAGCTCTCAATACAAGCAATTTAGAAGCCTTCAATATGATGTAATATAAATACATATAAAACATCTAAATGATAATTTTAATCCATTTTTAAACTCAAGTATTAAAATTATATTCTATAAACAATCATAAATTGACTGAAAAAATCCATCTGGACTTCCTCAGTTCATAGTTGAACAATTTAAGTAATCCAATAATGTAATTGTTGTCCATCGGGGATAGCCTAAAATTTGATGCTGTAGCTAAATTAGCAGCTATAAAAGGAAAGTTCCTTTCTTAAATATTTACCATTTCAATAATTGCATTATTGCAGTAGAGACAATGACTTGGGTGCTCTAAACATGTGCAAAATAAAATATATTTCATTTTAGAGATAATTTAAATACGTTTTCATTTAGAAGCAAAGTGCATACCCATATCACAAGATAAAACAATACTTTTTGACATAACTTAATATTGATTAACCGAAAACTTCAATCAGTATGATAACCCTGCCCTAAAATTTTACAACCAACTTCCACATGCAGTATGGCAAACTAACTGCAATTGATTCAAAAATATAATTGAGGATTGGTTTATATCCAAGATGCTGTATTCCCAAAATTAACACCGGATTTTGCAAGTGAAATAATGATATATGAATTTTATTCTACTGCGGTATTGTATGCACTTCTATGAGTTCTAGATGCCATCTATAGTGAGTGATATGTGCTCTCTTGAGGCACACAAACCTTCACTTCACACTGTGTGAGAGAGAGAGAACAGAGGTACCGGTTCATGTAATAGTACATCAATTAACTTTCTTAAGTGTAGTTCATCCATTTTTACATAAATGAAAGATATTCATGAAAAATTTAACATAGATGTTATAGCAGATAACTGTTTAGCTTTACTCTGGAAACCATATGTTAAATATTGTTTTCACATGAGGTAATAGTTTCTCAAAATCTCATAGGTGTGATGAAACTTTCTGAATTGAGGAGACCAAATTCAACACAAAGATGATTCCAGAAAATAGCTGAAAGATATTTCGAATTAGTCCTTGAAACTTTAAAGAGTAGGATGGAAATATAACTGTTACAACTTATGGCATAATTTGGTAACAGTTTTTTGCATATGCATTTCACCTGCTAACTCAGTACAGCTACAATTCTTGATATTAATTCGTGAAAATTCTCTACAACAGGGAAAGATAGAAGACAAGTACCTACGAAAAAGTAAGCTAGTAAGTTCACAGAGATAGGAATTGGAACAGACTGGTAAGTATTTCAGATACCCCATTGAAAAAAAGTCAAAATAACTGAATCCTGATATTGCTCAGAAGTTACCAACCAAAAAAGTGGCAGCCACAGACCATTAAAGCTAGAAGTGGTTTGAATTAATTCCTGAAATACCATTTTTTAAAGAAGCTATTCAGAATAAACTTCAATATTGCTGCTTTGCCATCATTTTGGAATCACAAAACATCTGCAACTTGTAAAATTTAAATATTATAGCCTGAATCTGGGAAAGGTTTTAAACAAAAAAGAAACTATCATTTTTACTTATTAATTTCTCATAAACACCAATTAAATCACATGACAAGTTTTCATAGAGCATAAATGAGTGATGAGGCATGGAAAACTGACTAAATTGAGTATCACATTTCTTGACAACCGAAGCTAACTGCAAAGTCAACACTATCACTGTTTTTAATTTAGGAACTGGAATACTTTAAATTTACATATTTTACTTGAACTCTTCATTTATTTCAAAATACAGTATAACCCTTAAAAGGAAACCATCCGATTATAAATCCAAAAACCAAAATTTGGTGTAGTCACAAAAATTAACACAGGTTTTGACAACAAACTAAAATTCCTTGCATCAATTTATTTTATGAATAGTAACTTGACAACATTAGTCTGGAGCTACATTGAAGATATCGACAAGAACCATCTCGATTTAATGAAACAAAGCAGAGGAATCCCGAAATGAAGACCAATTATGATTTACAATTAGTAAGGGGACAGGATGAGCTATTTTGGCCTAACTTATCATAGAGAGCTGAACATATAAAGGAAATTAACAGAGACAGGTGTGTTACTTTATGGTAGTATTTTATATCTATTGTGAAAATAAACTTAGCAATTTTCTACAATTTTTGGACAGAGGCACACAAAACCTGTTTCATTACATTGTAGTATTCTCATGAGCACAAGTAACATTGTGTCACTGTCCGCTAAAATTGTAGAAAATTACCACATTCAACTTCTCTAAGGAGAATGAATTAAGCCACAAATGGAACATAGAAAGCTTCAAATGAAATCAATATTCATTGATTTCATTTGTGGCTTTTGAGGAAGTATTTGATGGTGTTGACTGGAAGAAGATATTTGCTTTCCTGAAGGCTATAGGAGTCTCATGTGAAGAGCATCAATAAAGACTAAGTGGCTGAAATTATATCACAATTCTGCAGTGGAGCAAGAAAAACCTCACCCACTATGTTAAATGTGTAAACTGTGAAAGCAATGAATGTAAACGAAGGGAATGACACAGGATTGTGCATCTATGGAGAAAAAAAATCAATATGTCATAATTTGCTGATAGCCGTACTGGCAGAGGAAGAAGGGGTGTTGAGGTGGTGAAAAAGTGCAGTTTGGAGATACATGAAAACAGAATTATAATTATGATCTTCAGCAGACGCACAAAAGGTGACACAAATATAAAACTATACAATGAAAAGCAAGAAGAAGTTGAAGAGTTTTGCTATTTTACAAGCAGGATCAGCAGGGATGGCAAAAAAATAAGGACATATCAAAGCAACCCAAGCAAAGAAGGAATTGTTAATGAAGAAAAGTCTACTTACAGCACAAAGAGCATATGCCCTAAATGTAGTAAACAGTTTATCAATCTATACATACAAAGTCTAATTCTTCTAATGTGAGACATAGACAGTGGTGACTGCCACAAATATTGAAATCAATGGAAATATGCTGTCATTTGGAAATTAAGAAAATAAATATCAAGATGAATCAAATAACTAAAGAATTTTTACAGAGAGGGAAGAAAGAATGAAAAAAAAACGGAAAACAAGATGGAAAAGCCTTATTAGGCACACTTCTGAACACAGTAGTTTACCAAAGACATTCAAAGGAAAAGTGAACAGGAAGAACTATGCAGGAGAGCTCTGGGCCCACGAAACATAATGTGAGATGCAGAAAAAAGAATTACAGACATTAAATCGTTAACCATAATTGGAACTAAGTGAAAAGCCATTTCAAACCAAACTCAGGAATGATAATAACTTTAATTTATTAAAAAACTTAATGCATTAATCATTCTTTAAATTAATATATCAATCAGTTCAGAAGACACTAATTCATTTGAAAATTAGAGCATTTTGTGAAAACATTTGTAAAATAACTCTGCCTCAAAACATTTACAATATTGCAGCTGTTAATAATTCAGCAAAGTTACTCAAATTTGAGTGAGAAAAATAGACGCCGAAATATTTTTATATCCTTCAAAAAGTGAAATGGGAAAGCATTATAGACTTACTTTAAGAAAATATTTCATACGTAGGCAATTTCTTCAAGCTGAGGTGGTGAATATCAATCAGCTGACAGAAGTGTCATCCATATGCAATGTATAATACTCAACAAACATATTTTCACACAACTAGTCTAGTCCAGTGGATGAGCTCTCTTATCAGGGAACTTTGACCCTAGCTTTACCAATCTTTCTTAAGAAACTAGATTCTCTTGACGCAGTACTGATGGCCTCTTGACATTATTTATCTTAATGACCCTAATTTAACCTTCCTTAGATGAGGTGAGATCATCCATGCATTGACAACTTCTTGCAATAGTGGTGCATTCTGTGCATATGGTAGTCATTTCATAGAAATGCAAAATATTCAAACACACCTTATTGGCACAGCCCCATAAAAATATTTAAAGAAAAAGTGCCATTTTCACATAAAAATTCTTATTTAAAGACTTGAAATAAAAAGGTAAATTATTTTATCCTGCAATGCAAACTGATACTAATTGAAGTAAATCAGGAAATAAAATAAACCCTTGTTTTATACATTAACTCTACTTTGCTTTTTTGGTTACTATGTGGGTTTACAGTTAGTTGCATAGCATTTTTTAAACAATTCTGTTTTCACAGACCATGAAAAAAACTGGCATCTTTTTTGAAATATCATTGCAATATTCAGTAGGTAGGTCACAGACATTTAACTAAATGTATGCCAATAATTTGGGGTCATGGTCCTGAAGAACTGCAATTAATTCAAAAATGAAAAAAGATCCTAGAATGGACATTGAACTGCTGCATTGAACAGCCCCTCCTCCAACCACTTATCATGGCAGGGAACAAGGAACGAATCTAAAAAAAGGTAAATCTCATATATATATATTTGCAAATATTGACATAAAAGTGGGTTATGTCCTGGAATTGAAACACACATTGGGTTTGGTAATAAATAGATGTTTAATGGTGATATGTTTAAATTCTCCTATTGTGTCCATGAAATTAGAAATTTACAGAAAATGGTGCATGATAATTCTAAAAAATATGAAAATATATATAAATAATAAACAAGGCTCAGAATGGGTAACACATGATATAAGAGAAAGAATCCTGGCATAGCAATTTTCTGAATGGAAATAATTGCCAAGGACTGAAGTGACAAGTCTCACAATCTAATGTTGAACAGGGATATGAGAGTAAAATTTGCAATCATAACACATTAAGGGAACATTTCTACTAAATAATTCTTGTGAATATCTAAGTGGTAATGCCCTTAAGTATCTTCTTGTGAGTATCAGTGTGGGGCTCTCATGATAAGCTACCTACCACTTTCCTAAGAAGTTCAGTAAAAATAACTTACTTTATAAGTTCATTTAATTTTTACCTACAAAATTCTAATAGCTTTTGCATCTGAAAACTGAGCCTTGCACATGTTTAGGATTAGTACATTATCTTGATGAAAATTAATAATCCATTCAGATATTGAGAATCCATCATTAATTAAGGCAGTGTGTGATAGGAAACAAAGTAGTTAGGTATCAACTGTGTAATTTTGTTCCAGAAATATCAGAAAGGTATAGAGCTAAGCCATTAATGTACATGTAGTAATTTGTTAATTCAAAGATATTTTAACTTGCATAAGATTAACAGTGCAAAATAACCTGTTACAGGACAGGAAAAAAAGCTAATTAATATCAGCTAATGAGAAAAGTAGCAGTATTGCATTTATTTGGTGCCTAGGTGGCAAAGTTCAGAGAAATGCAATATTAAACTTATCAGCATCTAAATGTCTAGTATCAAGCAGAACTAATATTTTTCAGTTTCAGAAGAGAATAAAAATTCGTTCAGATTTTACATCCTTTGGTTGGAAGAAGTCTCTAGTACATGTCCAATGAGATAAAATAAAACTCTGTCCGGGTTCATTTTAATGAATGTGAACTTGCAATAGGTTTTGTATGCTGAAACTTCCTCTAACTTTTTTATTTTGAAATAGAGAATATCTTCAAACATGCAGTCAAATAAATGTTCAATTGCTGGAAATGGTGATAAGATTGGTCATTTATTTGAATATTGAAATTAAGCTAATGAAGCCACATTACCACTTCTCATAAAATGAGCTGCTTTCAAAATGTGATGACTTTTGCAATGAAGCTATAGACATGACAAACAGCAGTAATATATTACATAGTTTCCTTATAACACCAAAATTGTTCTATAGCTTGCAATTCATGGGAAAAAATGATTTAAAAAATCTTGTATTCTGGTCTGGAGTGGTATTGCTATTTAAATGTTTTCAGTCCGCAAAGTCTCCTGTCTGACTGCATTGTACTTATCTCCATGCTAACAATTAGGGTAAATTTTCCACAAATATAAGAAAAACTTACTGTGCATACTCCTGTATAGTTTGACTTTTCCAAACCAAATTTTTGGGCAAAAAATTAGGGTTGGACTATACATGAGTAAATATGGTAATTATCAACCTTGGCATAACCAGAATTATTTTGGTGGGGGGGCTATAGCCTAATCATCCCCCCACCCATCTACTCAAAAGACTATTTTCACCATACATGAATAAGGCACCATTTGATCTACAATACACAAACACGCTGGTGATGTTAAATAATGTATTGGGAATTGGTGATTCATAATGTTTCAGAACATATGGCAATTGCCCATTTTGACAGGCTGTGGACACACTAGACAACAGATATAAAACATTTGGTTTGCACAAATTCATTTTCTAAATCACTCTTTCTACAACATTTGATTATCACTATATCCATTTCCTATGTTCTTGTAATGCATATGAACATCATGGAATTATGGTATACAGTAGAGATTTTGATACTTATTCAGTTCATATCATTTCTAAGAAGTGAAGGACTTTGCTCAGAGCTGGTGAAAACGTGGGCTTCATTCTTGAACAATGAGCAATGAAAAATGCTCATGCAAGACACTGATCAGAACATTTGTACTATTTAATTAAAACTAGGGATGGGTCGAATCCACTATTTCCTCGAATCCG
>LYUA01001413.1:562212-573462 GCA_002093875.1 Calopteryx splendens | reverse complement strand
GGGGGGGGGGGGGAATAAATAAAGAAACCTAGCTAACCTACCTACGTTCCATTTGATTATCTGGCTACTTTCCAGAATTCTTTTGCAATGATACGATTTAGCAGTGTATATAAAGTTTTTCAACGCTTTAGACATCCTATGGTTGAATCAAAATATACGGTAATAAAATCTTTTGATTTCTTGAGACCCTACTTTAAGATGCTTAGCTGTCAGCCAAATATGCCAATTTCTGCGGATAAAAGAGTCGTTATTCTGTACTGCGTTAAATTCCATTTCATTGCTTTATAATCTTAGATCAGTTGATTAAAACATTATAGTTGCCCAGTGGTTTTCAACCCTTAGATTAGCCACGAGCTTGTGGAATGGATGTTTTCTTTGGCAAATTAATTTTTTTCAACATGAACATTGTTTTTAACTTAAATTTGATATTTTCTCATGTACCTATGTGCTAAAAATTATTTTCACTCGTACGATTGTGTGTATATTTTATTTGACTGGAATATTTTTCAATCAGGCTCCATTAGCAGTTGTAAGTTTTATTTCCAATGCATCGCAATCGCGGTAAGTGGTGGCAAATAAGGGAAAAGATTTGCAGAACTAATTAAAGAGATATTACTTTGAAGTACCAAATAAAACTTTTAAACCTTTTATTAGTATACAGCTTAATTTGTTTTAATTTTGGTAGCAGTAATAAAACTTCATGGGCTCTAAATCTCTGAAAGCCTAATTGCGATAAAACGAGACATTTCAGTGGATAAGTTCAATAAAGAGCAATTATCATTCCTGAAGAAATACTTTCTTCTTACCTCTCCTTAACGAGGTCATTACTTCACTATTATGTTACCTAAGTTTTAAATACGCAGTTTACTGTATAATTCAGGCTAATTTGAATGGCATCTTCCGAGATGTTGCATCTATCGTTGATATCTCGAAGGTCGTGTCGTCCACCACTTGGCCTGTAGTGAGCTCGCTGAAGCAAAGCCGGGAGAAAATGATCTTTGTCAGAAGAAAGAAGCACTCGGCTTGGAGGGGAATTTTGAAAGAAAGAAGTTTAAACAAATGTTTTGGGGCGTCTGTGGAGGCTGCCGAATTGGGCAATCTGGAGACTTCAACGCCCGACTACAATCCGTACTGCAAGTATCCATCGAGGTTTGACAGGTGGTTTTGTTTGCATTAAGGAAAAGAGCATTGCAAAAATGGAATACGTATTTTTCTTCTTAGTGGCTCTCTTTTGATGCCCTCTTTCCTACCGGCATTTCAGCGGAAGACCTCCCAAATTTGACACGTGCCTGTCATTCTTCTCTCAATTTCTACACGACGTATTAGTGCATGAATTTGATTGATTACTCAGACAGCTATCGTTCCTATAGTGCTGAAATCGTCTTAATCACTCTCTGCTCGTTTTAGGACAGGTGCCTATTAGGCAACACTTCAGGTCTTACGAAGGAAATGTGAATTCCAACGAGTATTTTTTTATTCTTTGGCTCTGAAACTTTTTTTTCCGAGAACTCCACTCAATACGAAACAGGTTTTTCTTCATGTGACAATTAGTCACAGTCTGAGATTGAGAGTTTTGACATTAAAATTTAGAGTACCGCATTTTACGAAGGCATTAGCAAGTAAATGGCATTAATCTACTCGCTTGGTGTTTTGACCAGTGAAGTAAAACAATTGTCCACGAGTTATAATGAAATTAATTCATTCCTTAACTTTCGATTTACCATATTTTTTGTTTTCAAAATTTAATTAATTACCACAAATTTAGCCTACCAAATAAAACACGAATAAATGATGGAGGAAAGGAGGGTAAGGGCGTTTCTCTACCTGACATTGGCATAGATTCATGCAAGTTAAGATCTTTATGTCCTTACGACAGGAATGATTTCTTTCAATCACTGGGAGTGACATGAATGACATATTGTGGGTGTTATCTCCCTAAATACATACATTTTCTGGGAATGAGTATTTTTTTAGAAGTGATCAATTTCGGACACTAATCTCCTCGAGTCCCCTGTTGTATGGATTGAGGTAACTAAAAGCCACCTAGTCTGTTGGATGGCATATAGTATTCCAAGTTCAGGAACGTGCTTTGTGGAAACGGTCTTTAGGCATTCCCAAATGGAAACGGTATTTAGGCATTCCCACAATGAGGGTCGGGCGCGTGCCCGTGGTTGACAGTGGCGCCTTAGAGCATTTCGGTTGCGTTCTCTCAAGGACGCGGTTGAGCACGGTCTGCGTTCACAATCAGTCGGCGCACCGACTACCTTCTGAGAATGGAGGTCGCCCTCTAGTCGCTGTAGTGTCGTTTCTGCTCGTTCACCGCCCATGGTGACTACCAAAATCATACGATTTTAACGGCGACGGTACGCTTCATATCAAGTTGGTTGTATTTTCTCTTACAATTTTAGATTTTATTTCGGGTATTTCAAATTTATAGTCATGGACATTGCGTGAGATGTACCTATGAATTGCAATGAACCCATTGTATTTGTTCAGCAATACGCGTACTTGAATAATCTGAAACATTATTATAGTGATTATTTCATCATAAGGTGGTCATCGATGGATATTTTGAAAATCTTTACATAGAGGTAGTTCAAGAAAACACTTCCGTTTTGAATTATAGAGTAAAGTTTAGTAAATAGTCTTTAGAGATTGAAAGTAGTTAGCTACGAAATTATTTACAGTGGAATGCATGCAAGGGTGAGAAATGGGTCATGATTAGAAATATACTATACTAACTATGTATCTGTAAATAGGAGGAATAATGTCTGTGCTGAAGCCTCCCAAAAGTCAAATAATGTGGCTTGAGATACAGATACAAAGCATGACTCATTAAGGCCAAGTAGTAAGTATTGATATATACAGTAATAAACAAATTATTAGTTACTAGTTCGCATAATTCTTTTTTAGCCTCCCTTTTTACTGTAATACCATTCATCTAAAAAATTGTATGAATTGTTAATATTGTTTACAATTTTAAAATGCTAACTTTAAAAAATTATAATTGTTAAACAGCCATTGTTCCATACTTTTACTGTTAATTAAAGTCAGTATAAAGGAGAATAAAGTGATAGAAAATTTAAGTAATCACTTGCATACCCCACCTGACCAACACTATTGGCTATCTATCAGTATCAATATAACAGTGTCATCTCACAGATTGTAAAAATCGGTAAGTTAACTATTATCCATTAAGGAAGTAGTTAATCACTCATAGGTTTAACACATTGAATACTAACAATAATTACAGCCGGTCTCACATTTGTTGCGGTCGTATTTTCGCCTACAGAAATCAACAAATCAGTTAGCATTCCTTTCTAAATGTGTTGGCATTTAATTGTTTTTCATAAAATTTCACTGAATAGTGATATGCTTAATAAATATATGAAAATAAGTGTCAACGTATTATAATTTGTTTTTTTTCTCCCTTGTATGGCGTCAGAAGCATGAAATATTTACGATACCAACCTTCTCCATCGCGGTTGTTGCTTCTTGGGCCACATTCCTTTTACCGTACCGCGTATTTTGAATTTTGTAGGCGTCGTAATTTTCATTTTCTATTACTTTGTTGGTCGTCGCATCTTTTCAGAAATAATAATGGGTTCCGAAAGCTACTAACATCATGTTTTCTACCTTTTCCGGCATCAAACTTAACGAACCATAAAATACGCTCAATTCTGTACAATTCCGTGTACATTTTCCACCGTGCTGACAGAAAAAGGACAGGAGTATCTAGTCTGGGAGTCCATAAAAGGGAACGCATCATCTCCAAACCATCGCGAACGGAAGTGAATCCTCCTGGGATGGAGTAGTTTTACGTTAGGATTATTGAGCAAGTGATATCTAATTTCGCTGTCCAAAATAGTTTAGTAGAAAATCGCAATCACTTACGTCACAGTATCAGTATACCTAAGTGCAAACTTTTCATTTTTATAGATCACCGCCATAAGTGCCACCGAAAAAGTTTTTTTTAATTATGGAATAATGATTCTCTATTCTTCGGAGGCTTAATTTCGATGTGATTCCCATTTATTGCCCAATTCAAGTAGAAAATATTCACATTGAAAAACATTTCTGATATTTAAGCCGCAGATTTGTATTAGGCATTCATGAAATCGGTTGTGTGCGGCAGTTGATTCGGTGGTAATTTCTGCCAAACAGATCAACGGCAAGGCGTATTTTGGTTACTACCGAACCACAATTCAAGAAACTGAAGCTAAAGGTATATTTTGAGAATTTCCAGAATTTAATCATCTAAGGAAAACAACTTGATCCTTGAGAAATATAAAAAAACATCTTTGGTAAATTATTATCACGTTTTCTTTCTCATCTTATTTCAGTGTTATTTTTTCGTCTGCCATGGTATGTACTGTTTCTGCATCGCGTCTCATTCTGCAGTTGGTTAGGTTTATTGAGATTCAATAAATCGCTAAAAATTACACGCAACTCGCATCCCAAAACATCTTAAGAAGTTTTTTTGGTCATATTTCAGGCTTCCAAATATCATAATATCATATTCTATTCCTTATTCTTGGCTCAATAGAGCTCATGCGTTCAGTAATTTTCATCTCCATCACCTCGCCTCTCTTGCTCTTTCTTGTAAGGCAATGTAAGCGCATCCAACAATGACCAACTCTTCCTCGGAGCTATTCATGTTTGCAAATGCAACTGTGCTTTTCGCAGCGTATTTCCGCTCGAGGAGGGGTTTACGGTCTCCTCAAGACCGCCTCAGGGCTACCGTCTATGTGGAAATGCTAGCGACAAGGCCTGCGCACGACAGAGTCGGCGCCTGGCATGCGCTCAGTCCATTATGTAGGAATCAGCCTCACGTTGAACAGCTCGGGGCGGGATTGAGGGAGAGGAAGAGGCGAAAGAAATACGAGGATACTGGATGGTTCATGAGGTGCGGGTAAATGAAGACTAACAACCCCGCTACTGCAGCGGTGGCGACCGCGGAGGAAATGGAGTGATCGTGGAGGTCAGAACATGGCGATGGAACGAGATGGAAATTAAAGTCGAGGAGAGTGTGTGCTCGGAAGCGGAGAGGTGGTAGAGAGAGGGAGAGAGACGAGGGCAGGGATAAAAACAACCAAAAAAATCAAAGAGGTTGAGAAATTGATGCGAGGAAAAGAAATAAGGGGGCAAAAAAAATTGCGTTCGAGTTTGTTTGCTACTTGGGAGTGGCCTCTCCATTAAGGCCGATCGGAAGCAGCTGCTGTTTCGAATAAAAGGATATGTGGTGGGAGCGAGATGGTTTCAGGGCTGAGGCTGAAGTGATAAGAGTCGGAGATATTAAGAGAAGTGGTTGGGGTAAAGGCGCCCAAACGCGTAAAGAACCTGAGGTTCCTGATTTACAATGGATGAGAAAACCTATCGACTCAGGGGAGAAAGCGATGTTCTACATTGAAGTAAAGTAATTTTTACACCTCTGGCATCTTCGTCGTCCACTTTTTTCATCTCAGAGAATCAGGAAGTTTAATTACTTAAGTTCTAGTGTTAACCGCGTGACAATAAGAAGTTGAGGAAAATATCACCCTTTTGGCTACATTTTGATAATTTGGTTTCGTGGGAATATTTTGGTCTATTTTCTTGGTTAAGTGGCGTGCTGAAGGTTAACTGCAGAATGGCCGAACAAGATTGTTTGGAGTTTGGTAGTGCCGTTGAATAGTAAAGCAGTTTGTGCACAAGACGCCGACGGACTACCTGTGTATTGCCCGTGAATATGTTTTACGTTAGCTATACAACCGGGGAACAAGTTAATCAAAACGCATTTCATTGATATTGAACTACAATTAAAACGTTTTCCAACGATTTTGTCGATCATGGGCGCTATGGGCATGGGCGCTATGGCGCATGGGGCTATGGTCCATCCTCCTATGAGTAAATTGAGTGCTGACCATTTTTTTAAATAATTGTCATTGGAAACTCTACGAGGTTATAGGAAATAGGAGGAGCAAGTTATATGTAGAATTAGTAGGATCTTCTGAACTTATTTTTGTCACTAGTTCAGAGTTAGAAATTCATCTCACCGTAAATAATGAGGATAAACAAATATGGATTAAAATCCATGTGGATTGAAAACATTTCTTGTTTGTCTTCACCATGCCTAAAATTATTTTTTACTTCATTGTATTTTTATTTCAAGCAAATACATTAATTGCATGATTTTGGATCACCTTAACATATCGTTTTGAATAAAAAGGTAAGACAATATCTTTTTAATTTTCATTTATCTGCAAATAATCAATACCTCTGCATTTCCAGGATAATAAATGTAATTTACATGTGGTATCAATTGTAAAAATTGATTTGTAAAAATGAATTAATCGAATCAAAATAATACTTTATCTTTTTATTATCTATTAAGTTTTTATGGGAGATACCACTTATGGAATTATAGCACCCTCAACGGCTTTGAGTAAAATAAAATTCGGTGAAGTGCGAAAAAAATCTCGTCATAAAAGCACAAATTTCTCAGAAACATTATTACTGTGAAATAAACCAAAAAATGAATTCTCTTATCATTGGATTTACATACCATAATAGGTATTCTGTAACAACAATTTGGGACAATTACAATATAGAAAGAAGAAAATAAAAAAATTATAACATTTGATTTTCCGTTCATTCTTAAAAGATTAGTTTTGGTTAAAAAAAGATTTATTATATAGAAAAATAAATTCAGTAATCCACATTCCTTCAATTTGTAGTCCTGCGTGGTCACAAAAAATATTATGGAATTCTTTTGGTCAAGTGCCTACGTACTTATGCGATCTCTTAGGAGATATTTCTGATTATAATAATTACCATGGCCCGAAATTGAAACAAATGCGGGAACCTACACACTTAGCGAGCAACGGAAGATACCACATTGCATAAAAAATACTTTCTCGGCGCAATAATTGGCATTCGGGTCGTGGAATATATTTAAGGAAGCATTAAGTGGCGCATTATGAATGAATACCTGTTCACTAACCTCGGATGACAAATTAGAGATTTCATCAGAGGAAATAAATTATTCGAAGAGGGAAAAATTAATTACAACGAATTTTTAATAACCTGTAGTAAGATATTTTTTTTTACCTCCACACATGTGGGGCAACGCAATATATTTGCCCCCAGGGAGAAACCACAAGCCTTTAACCGCAAATCGTCGATCCACGTCTACAACCCCCGCTCCGCTCCATCTACCCCACTCATAATCCTTCAAAAAAAGCAGTTCATTCGATCCATTTCCCCGGGTCCCTCTCGATCCTCCAATTTCCTCGTCCGCCCGAAGTCTCCTTCGGTAGGAAAAGCCATCCATCTACCAGTCCTTCCTTTACCTACTGGGAGGGGTGGGTTGACGGAAGAAGAATTTTCCTTCATCTTACTCACCCTTTTCATCTCCTTAAGTCCTCCTCCGCCCTTCACCTCAAAGGCTCTGCTCATTTGCGAGAGTATGTACGTATGCGTGTGTGTGCAACTGTGTGTGTATAAATATATACACATACCTGTCTCACCGCTTCTGGTGCATCCGTGTCGCCTTGGTTCCCAGGAGAACGAACGGGGAAGGAGAGGAGAGGAGGATTGGGGAAACCTTTACCTTAGAGCCATCCATCCCGTCCATCAAGTCTTTGTCTCCCTCCCCGGCATCTACCCTCTGATTACGGCCACGCCTCCTCGCTCCTCAAGCCCATATTATCTTAAACCCTCACACACTTCCCTCCTTCCTGCTCCTTTCTTCCTCCGCTATCTCTTTCTCCACATCTCCAACTCCATTTATCGTCATTTTTCCTCTAACCGTCCACCGTGGTTCTCTACTTTTCATTCCCAGTTTTCATTTTTTCTTTTTCTTCCAGAGGAATTTCTACTTTCCCTCTGATTCTTATATATTTTTTTCAACCGGCCGAATATTCAGTCCAGTTCTTTTCCTGTTTCGGAAGCCTTTTCGATGTAAGCCAGTTGGCAGATTTGAAAAATTTATAGTGCTTTAAATAAAATTCGTGAAAATTTGCCTACATGCATAAATAATCATCCCTTGGATTTTATCAATAAAAATTTTTCAACGCCACATTTTAGCCATATATTCCCGTTTAATTATACTGCTGGAGGTATTCTTTGGCGCAAGGAGATCTTTGACGGTCTCTCAAGTATAATTCAACCATATGTTATTACACCATTTTCAAAATATTCTAATGGATTATCTCATTTTCTGAAGGTAGTTATATGTTTTCATTGATTCGCCGTCTTTTCACCTGTAAAGGATTTCATAAGATTCCAGATAGATAATATTTTTTAATAATGTTGACCCTGAATCCCCAAACTTTCTGCTTCACATTTCAATGGAATCCGTCGCATAATTTCTTTGTAAGTATCACTTACATCATTTTCAGATGCATAGTTGTATTTCTCTCTTAGAGAAAATAACGAAATAGCATTTCGTAACTCATTAGCACCATACGAGTTTTCTTTATCAGATATTTTCGACGGGAGTCTGACCGGCATCTCCATCGGTTTCAGGATGAAATTTAATTTGACGTGGAGTCCAAATCATGTTCTTTTATCGGCTTTCCCTTAAACCTTTTGGATTCAGATGAGAATATCTTAATCTCGCTACACTTTTTTGTGGATATTTTTAAATTCCTATATAAATATATTTATCTGAAATACCCTTGTTTCTCGTAAATTATTTTAGACCAAGCGATAATGCATTCTTAATCTTCTGGGGATGGAGTTGTAGGAATGCGCAGGCATTAAATATTAATCAGGTATAAATATCCCTAAGTATATGCTATACATAAGAAATTATTAGGCACCATTTAGTGATTTGACACCACGTAATTATTCCTAAAAACAAAATACACTTGTAGATTATTGTATGGTGTGAGTATATTAAGTTTTAGTTATGCTACATGTCTTAATCTTCAGATTTATTCTTATTACATAAATAGATGGAATCCGGTGGTTTAATCCTTTTGTAAAATATTCAAACATAAATTTAGAAACAAAAAACAGATCTCCCTAATAAATGAAAGACATGTTTTATATGAACTTTTTCATTTGTAAACGCTTTCTAACACTTAGAGCTAGGATATATGTTTTGGGATTGTGGTTTTTAGATTAGTTGAGTAATAGATACTTCTATTACGGCACGAAATTTGCTTTAATAGCATGGTGTCGCAACATGATTCGCAATGCTATAGATATAAAAAGTACAGTAATACTTGAGTGGTATTATTAGGTCATATAACCACACTGATAAGAGCTCAGAATACATCATATCAATTATTTTATCATAAATCAATTAACTGCATGATATTGCAAGCATAAAATGTAAATACCAAATACGACAATTCAAGAAGGCATTTTTGAACTGTCGTGCCAAAGAGAATGATGAAATGAAGGAAGGCGATTCTATTTTGGAAGCTCTTAAGGTATTTATAATGCTCTCCCTTCGTGAACTCCATTTCGTTTTCCACAGATGAACCTTCAATCTATCAAGTCGAATTTCTGTCATTTCCGAGCTACGTAATGCGCCCAGTGGGGTCAATCGGGTTCAAGAGCCGATGAACACGCTTCGAGAAGTCCACGTGACCCACTGCATCACCATTTCAGTGGAGATTAGGGGCGACATCATTGGGATTTATCGTTTCTAAATATTGTGGTATTTTCGTCTGCTTAATGACAGCTCTCTTCGTAACATTTTTGACGTGTAAGGGATATATTTTTATCTCGGGATAAAACCACTAAGAGGGCAACTCTTCTGTGTCTGGACCACAAAAAAGATGAGAGACTCGAGTCATTCGAGATTATGCTCTGCGTTGAGCAAAATTAACGTTCAAGATTGAGAGATTTTATAGGAAGGGAAAGTTTTTACTTCCTCCATGTGTTTTGACAGTTCTTCTAATGATATGTTGGCTCACAGGTGTGAATAATACATACGATTGGGGTGATTTTGAGAGTAAAATATAAATCAAAGGTTTTTTATATCAGTTGCATGAAATTTATATTTAGAAGTCAATTGGGTTGGGTTCGATTCCGGTCAACGTCTCTGAGAACCCTCAGCTTCATCCAAGCTGTGTTATGTTTTGGGTACCAGATATTCCTGGGAAACCGCAGGCGGCACAGGGAAAGTAACAGATTCCCCTAGCCGATGTGTGAGTTTCACACGCCGTTTGGATTAGTAGTATTGAGTGAGCTCTACCTCCACCTGTCAAACTAATCTTCGGGTTGTTAACTGTGGTTGTTAAATATTTATATATATAGAGAAGATCTGATTAATTTTTGGCCAAAATTGTTCCTTCAATGGCGGGAAGTTTTTATTGAAAATAAAATTAACTACGACGTTTGCTCAAGACAATTTATCATCCAAACTGTAATTCTAGATGCATTCCAACAAATTGTGACTCTTATTTTTTTTAAATATTCCACCTAATGGCTAAGTAACGAAATACAAAATTGATGCAAAATATTTACAGGTCTGAGAGAGTTCCCTGGAAACACGTCCTAGCAATTTACAATTAGTACAGGTAAATGACGATCGAACTGTTAGTAGCAGGTTAGTAGGTAGGTTAGTAACAGGTTAGTAGCAGGCAGGCATTATGGAAAACGATTGTCGCTTTCAGTTAGCATTCGTGGATCATATGTGAAGTGTCTGTGAAAGGGAGCGCTCAATGATTATAATAGAAGATTTTATCTCGAATATTCCTCTGTTTATTCACGGAAATAATTTAGAGAAAACTTTTTGAAGACAATGACAAAGGTAATGAAACTACTCGAAGGCATGCTATAATTTCTTCTTGCGAAAAATATTTATGGTTAGTATTTGGGAAAGAGAGTTACTTTTTCCATGCATTTGTCCCCGTGGAGAAAAGAGAGACAATATGTTTATGTCATATTGTTCATGACAAAATAGTAACTTATTATCTGTAATTACTAATTAATGTTGGTGTTAAAATAGAGATCCTGCGGGTATTTTTAAAGGGATATGACGGAAAAATTAAGTTTATAAAATGTTTGCTTTGGCAATTTTTCTGATGATCGTCCATGGCGTCATCGCAGGAGAATGATGGCTTATTCGGTCTCTTCATCGTGAGCCGAGGGAAATCCGACGTTCATATCGCGCATGGAAGAGAGGTGAAGCGACAACAATTCTCCCTCGAAGTTCTGGGTCTCGCCCAATTTCAGCCATTTCGAAACCCTCACCGTCGAGCGCGGATGGCAGCGGGGGAGGAGGAGGGAAGGTGTTGGGAGGGAGGCGCAGGG
>LYUA01001413.1:153905-165155 GCA_002093875.1 Calopteryx splendens | reverse complement strand
CCTAGCCCGTCTTAGCACTCCACCCCAAAAAGACCGTTCCCCCAATGCCTCCCATCCTTCCCTCGCCTTCTTCTTTCCGTCTCGCCCGTCTCGGGTTCCTACACGTCGCGTCCTGTCAATCCCGAATCGCATGATCGAGTGGAAAGCCCCATCACATTCCGGTTCCTCTCACCCGACCGCCGCCCGTGCCGCCCGCGAAGTTGGTCGGCTATGAAAATCCAGGCGAGGGGGCGTTGCCCCTGGCCACAATCGGCGATCGGCTCCCAACAGTGAAGTCGTGCATAGGAGCGTCCGTCTTTCGGTTAGCGTTGAAATGATCACTAATTTGGGTGGTTGGGGTCACACCCCTTCAAACTTACGGGAACGTTATAATCGAGCCGATTGGCATAGTTTCGGTTATTAGTGAAGGCGGCCGAGACGTCCTGGGGTTCATTTGCTCCATTAGAACTAAGTGGGCAATGTGGCAGGGGTGGGGTCTCTTATAGTGCGATTTATTGGTCAGAGAGAAGTCCACACAATCCATTTGTCACATTTAGGCACGAAGGGTTTCACAATCTAACGTCACATCTGGCGGAGGGGATATTGTGCGCTCTTTTTGAGTCCTGTCGTCTAACCACCTTCAAAAGAAAGCATCCGTCATTTCCTGGATTGATTTTTAACCCGGATCCACGGGGTCATAATCCAGTGCGAGAGCAATCGAATCCACTCCTCCTCACATTCCGGCTAACACGTGGTCAGTCACCTATGTGCGCGTACTTACATGTCTAGGTGTTTTTTTTCTCGTTTCCTCGCATTCGCACCCGACCCCACGTTCCTTTCGCTCCCACTCTGAGTGCAGGGAAGCGGTAAAACTTTTCCTCTGACGGCCCGACAACTTTTTCGGCCTCGCATTGTTACAAAAGAGCCTTTAAAAGCGTAATTTCTTTCGGCCACCCCGCCAAATTTTTAATGCGCCCCCCGCCTTCCACGACTAGCACCAGCATCGGCACACAATGAGCTCCCGGTGTATAACAATGTAACGATATAAAAACTTGGACCGAACTTATTATCGGCATGCTCGCGGACGTCGAATTTTTTTTCCCGGTGCCCATTTTGAGGGGGAGTGTTAAAGAGGTAGAAGAGAAGTGGGATATTTCTTTTTTACGCGCTTGATATTTTTGAGAAGGTTATATAAAGAGGAGAGAGGGAGTAGTGAGGAGGATGGATGAGTGAGGTGGGGGAGTCGGAACTTTGTTGCCAAAGAGGAATCGTTTTGTTTCTTCCCCCTCCCCCCCACTCCAACGTGGAAATTACAAAAGAGGAGAACCGCAGAGTGGGAGAGAGGAGTGGAAGGTACAGGTGAGGATGGAGAGAGTTATACCGGAAGGGGAGGGGGTGGAGTTATGATTGACGCGTGGGTGAAGCGGGGCCATATGGGAACACGAAGCGGGGAAGTGCGTTCGGAAAAACAGGATGATGGAAAGTCTTTATCCCTCAAAGGGAAAAACTGTGGGCGTGGTTGAGACGTGAAAAAAACTGTAAAACTACGGAAACAGAAACGGCCTTTTTTTACGCGCAAACCCAAGGAAGAACAAAGGAGAGGATAAAGGAATTTGTGATGAAGTGAATTCCTTAGCGTAATGAAGGGGTTGAAGTGACTCCAGTGAAAAAAATAAATTGAGGATAAAACGCGAAGATGGAGTGCTTTGGTAAATGCATTAAAGCAGGTACTTACGTAGGTACTGCGTTTCGATAAAAATGCATCGAAAATTTCTGGGACCGGGGGATCAGCTTTTCGATCAATGAATGTATAATATCTAATGGGATTCGAAATTCCTCGGAGAATGTGAACGGCGCCAATTCAGTTCGATGTTTTAACTTCCTATCTTGTGCACGTAATCCTCTAAATGGCTTTCTAAATGTCTGTACGACGTGTTGATGCTCATTTCTCGAGATTAGCGAGCAATAGAGTTTAATGAACTTTAGAAAGTACTTACAAATTTATGAATTAGTTCTATTTCGTGGTTCCTTCCTTCATATAAGCTTTGCAGTAATCCCCTTTCCATTGTCTCCCACTGTGCAAGAAGTATATATTTATATTTTCACAATAGGCTGGGGATATAGTAAGAAACATGGATTTTGGTTAAATTGATTTGGACATTTTGAGTGCGGAAGTGGGAAGTGGTATAATGTCCTTTGAAATAATTCATATTTACATGGATAAAATGTTGTTTTTTCATAACATATTGAGGATGTGGGTAAAAACCAAGAACAGAATGAATTGTTTATCCGTGGAAATTTTTTTAAATGTTTGACATGCTCAATGTGGCCTCAATTTTGTATTACGGTCTCTTCAAGTCGAAACCTTGCATTGGTAGTCACTCTACAACGACAAAATTCAGATAAGGTGCAACAAAACTCCACGATTATGGCTCTGATTTGCAATAGTTTCTGGTTTACCGTGGTAAAGCATTTCTTACTAGAAACCCCAGAGAAATAAATCACACAGATTAAAGTCCGGGCTGTGACTTGGCCATATTCTGCCACTATGATAACGCTCGAGAAACCTAATCGACATTAAACGATGTCCAATGAATAATGCAAGATCATAGGAACAACGTTAGCGGTGCGTGGACGTGCATCAGGCTACATGAACCACTTGGTAAGATTTGTAGACCAGTGGCCAAGATTTGGGGAATGATACTGTTTCGCAAAATGTCCAGATTTAACTGTGTTTTCAGTAACATCGAAGAAAAATGACCGTAATATTCCACGGCGGTCGACAAACTAGCAATTTCCCCATAACTTTAATTCATGTACAGAATTTCAGGATGCGTCGTGGTGCAAAATCGAACATTTTGTTTGTTTGTAACACCGTTTAAATGAATGAATGCTTCATCTGAAAAAAAGTGCTGTTAATCACTGCCTGCCATCCTTTATCTATGTTATCTATGTTTCCTCTACTCCATCCCCCTCGCAGAGAACTGTTGCTTCACCTTCATTGTGTAGAGAAAAATGTGAAGATCTCAAAAGAAAAATCTTCAAAGAGATAGGACTTAAGATTTCCACCACAGAATATGTCCTACTGTTCCATTTCCCAATATTTAGAGACAAAACAGCCTCCTTGCTTCAATTTTTCCTGCTAAACGACCCCATGGTCGATTTTTCTGCATGCAAGATCCTGTAATTTTGAATTGATGGAAATATCTATAAATTGTACGGGGCCAACGAGTACGAATGTGAGAACGGGAGCGACTCAGACAAACTCATTTTTTTCCGCGAAAAGCAGCACAAAATTCACTCTCCACTCAACAGTCAGCCGACGATTGCTCACATCTTTTTAAGTACTGAGAAAGAACTTAGTTTTTTATTGCTAACTCTTAACACCATTTTGGAGCATCTTCCGTATACTTTAATTTCCATGAAGAGGAGCATCCACTTACCTATCTCGTAAGCCTTGGACCTTTGTGAGTTATCCCCTATTCTGTGCATTGTCCTATATAAGAAAGCGGGGGAGAGTTTACATTTAAAATAATAAAATATATTTTTGAAATTGTAGGGGGAGATGGGAAGGGGAATCGAGGGGAGTTTACGAGTAGGTGTTGGGAGGGAAGGAGAGGTAAGGATGGGGCGTGTGCGGCATCTAGCGCGATTGCACGGAGTTGTGAACTTTGGAATGGGTGGGGTTTTATATAAAGAAGGTTTGGCCTTCTAAACAACCACCAAACCTCTATCTAAATCCCTACCCACTCCAAAATTGGCAGCAATCGCGCTACAAGCACACTCCCTATCCTCAAAATCTCTTACCTCCCCCACCTTCAAGTAAACTCTCATAAATCCCTCCACATTTCTTCCAGCAATGTCAAAAATTTTAATTATCATAAAAATCCAAACTCTGCCCAGATATTTATTTAGACCGATGCAGCTAATCCCATAGTATCCGAGTAAAAAACCACCTTGCTTAATATCTTGCCCATTCATGCCTTCTTCCCCCTCAGCCAAACTTTGTTCTAAAACACGCCTCCCTCCATAACACATCCTTCAACGATTGCTCCAATGCGTTAATACTGACCTTCCTCCTATAGAGTCAGCAATTTTAATAAAAGAAGTAGAACACAATTATATGGCTTTTTGCTCTCATGGCTTAAATCTCATTCAATAATGCCCCCAATTTCAAAAATTATGTATATGTAATGTGTGTGTATGTATATATACATATATATATACACATACAACACACGCAACATACATACATGCATATACATGCATACAATGTATACATGCATACATACAGCATACATGCATATACCACGAACCTGGAGAGAGATATTATAACTAAAAACTCCTGAGGGCTGGAAGAGAGATAAAGATAAATGGAGACTTTAATGAGTGAGCCACGTTGTGGAGTGTAATGAAATGTCTTATAGCAGTTAACCTTAATTGATAATAATTTAATGTTTACGAAATCAACATGCTACAAAATGTACTGCACACTGCCGGAAAAATATAGGGTAGAAAAAAATTATGTTAGATGGGTAGATTTTCATTGAGTTTGGCATTTAATGAGTTGATTGCAGGTTAGTAATGGGGTCGTTCACTCTGTTGCGAAAGCTCAATTTTATTCAGGAATTCACTGAATATACCCACAAAATAAATTTTAGTAAAAAATATATTTTTCGGCCTTCCGTAAACACGCAAAACGAATGTGAAAACACCCTAAATCTGCCCTGCTACTCCCTTATAGTTTATCGTCATCGGATTAGGCTCGGTCAATGCAATGACAAGTTAGAATACAAGCAAAGTGGTGATTAGCTGGAAGCAACTTGTGGCGTAATGACTACTTTTCTCCTTAGCTCAGCTCTTTCAGCGAAAGGATTGAGCGCTTCGATATTTAGCCGTCTATAAATGGGAAACTAGGTGACAAATTGAAGAACCAAAAATACCAAAAGTATTTTTGTTTTATAAATCTATCAGAAATGGCAATAAAAAAGCGGTGAACGAGTTCATATTAAAGACGAATCATGAGTTCAATCACATTTAGTATATTTTTAATGAGTATGAAATTCGGTGTATCTTATCATATCTCCTAATAATGCGATAGAGTAAGCAGGATTAGTAGTTTTAAAATTATTTCCGTTATAATTTCAAGATTAGAAGAATGCTGTAAATGAAAAATGTTGGGTAATACTGGTGACAATTTATACATTTAATTTTTTATGATGTTTATAATAATCTTAAAATAACGCAATAAGCTACTCATCGTGTTATCGTTTCATGATTTTTGATAATCGCGTGTTCGATAGCTTTTCTGTTTCAAGTTTCCGATGGCTGACGGTCTTGAGAGTCTATTATTTAAACTACCAAAACTTTCAATAATAGAATTCCATAGGGTTATTTTATGGGTGTGTCCATCAGAAACTTACCTTAACCGGTAGATTACTAATAATAATAATAAACATATGAAGGTTCAACATGTACTTCTGCAGTTTGATCCCGACCCTTGATTTAGCTGTAAAGTAAACGATCCATGAGGCTCACCAGAGAGAACAGGAATTGATAGGTTCACTTCATGTCGACCTAAAATCTAATATCCTATGTAAAGACAACCTCGACTCCTAGGGTCACTTCATTAAAAAATTCACTCGTGAAAGATTTCGTAAGATAAAGCGATCACATTTAGCCATTTAATTATTCTATTTAACATTCTATTTTTCCCTGGTCGAAATTTCTCGCAGTTAAACTCGACATCAGGCTTCCAGACATTAACCCGCGATTTATCACATTCAGCTGAAACCCATCTTCTAACTTCTGGCATCAATTTTACTAGATATCCCCCCTCAACGCCCCAGATCCATATGGTCGCCTTACATTCAATCCCGGTGAAAGCCTCTCTATTTTGACCCACTCATTTGACCTTCGAAATGACTCCATGCACAAATCATCCGGCTTATCTATAGTTAGCACACTCTTAGCCATCAATCGTACTCCATTTTTTACACCGTTCTCCATTGACCCCATTCAAAACTTACAATGAGCAATTTATTGCTTCACAGTGTTTTGCGACCGCTCATAAATTCAGATTGTTTTCCTGTTACCCACGGGGACTCCTACTCATTCTACTCCACCTATCATTATTCTTTTCTTCATTTCACCACGCCGTTTAGCCCATTTTCCATTCGTCAATTTAAACTTTATTGGCCGGCCAGAAGCTTTTCGGTGCCACGGACGGGCAGAACCTTGTTTATTAATCCGCTTTAACTGTACCAAGTAGTTTGTATCCCAAGAAAAAAAAATAACGACAGTCCGCTGTCATTAATTATCTAAATATTATAAAAGTGAAACAAAACATGTACCTACTTACTGAACTCCGCCAGTCAATGAAAGAATTCAGTAACAATCTTCTATATTCATATTTTCAATGGGAATTTCTGGAGTATTTTCATTGAAATTTTCAGCGATCCCGTGACCGATTTTAAATGTTTATTTTAGACTTATTCGTTTTTAAAATTGATAATGGAGCATTAAAGAGAAATGATCTCCCAAAATCCATCACTCCAATCGGTTTCCCACCTTTACTGTTGCTCAGTTCGGCACTGAGCCCAACCGATTTAATTATATAAAACAGCCACTTCTTTGATTACGAGCATTTATATTACGAGATTACTTCCTCTTGGATCCCCATAGTAGAAGGCATCATGCCCTTTGGATACGGTCTGCCTGATTTCCACCAACTTCATCGACGGATTCACAGAGAAAATAGGGAATGATTACTCCCATTGAATTTCTGGACTCGACACAATTTACACTTTTTTCTTTCCTTTTGGGGATACTGAGTTTATAAGTTTGATTTAGAGATTTCAGTTTCAGGGGCTCTTTATGGCTGCGTTTCGTCGTCTATTCTTATCCTAGTGAAAACTATGTTCTTAACTATCCTAAACACCGAGACAGAATTTGAACTCGCGGCCCTGATTTCCTCAAGGCTACCGTATACCGTATCTATAATATCAAATGGATATTATAAAAATTGCATGGATTAAACAATGCTATAATTACATAAAATATTTAATGAGATTAGAAAATCGTTCGGGATAAAGGACGGTTACTAGGCTTATCACTTGATAAGTTAACAAAATTCTCCTTTCCGAAAACGTGCATTTTTATTCATTGTTCATTCATTCATTCATTGCATTTCATTCACTGCTCATTTAGGTAGAAATGATGCTAGTACGCACACATTTATTTATTACTTTCTATATTTCCTTTTTCTCATTAAAATTTGAGTTTCGCAAGAAAGTGTCAAATACTTGATTTTTAATTTGAATCACCCTCTCCATGGTTGAAGCAATTGTCTGAGCAATTACAGCCACAGGTATCTGATTCTTTGGCAGCGCTTAATTCGGACATTTTTAAAGGTAATACGTTCTCACATTGATATCGGACTCACATCTTCCAGCGACTATTATGAATTCTAAGAGAGAGAATCCGAATTCACATACATCCGAACAACTGGAAGGCCTTCGCCAGACTAATGTAGCCGTCAAACTTGAGGCATCAAGAGACCCCGCGAGATATATTTGCAGGCAAATGTTTCCGCGTAGTTCACCGCCACGGGAAAACTCTTCGAAAAGTCGAATTAGAGGTTAGAAAAGTAATTTGTATATTGGAGGCCGTGCCGTTCAGCGGTAGGCATACGTGCCGGCGATCGATGTCGAAGGAAAGGATCCCCGGCATTCCCTCGAGTTGTCA
Organism: Calopteryx splendens; assembly: GCA_002093875.1. Lineage (NCBI taxonomy): Eukaryota > Metazoa > Arthropoda > Insecta > Odonata > Calopterygidae > Calopteryx > Calopteryx splendens. The sequence continues at coordinate 157,430 of LYUA01001413.1, read as the reverse complement.
GGGAGGACGCGACACGACGCAAGGGCTGCTTCGCCGGATCGGAAGGGATGAAGGGTGGGATGGAAGAGAGAAAGGCTGGCTTTTAGACGGGATGGTTGACGTCCTGAACGCCGGCATCGACGCATAATCCGAAAGAGTCAACGGAAGTTTTAATATGACTATCTGACGAGCGGAGCGTAGTAGGAAGGGTGAATACAAGTCCAATATTGGCATTCGTGGGGCCCAGGTAAAGAAACACGCTACGCGCATTACGTGCTCCTTTCCTTCGTCCCCCACTCCATCCTCACCCTTTTCTGCCTCGTGCCTTTATTCCCGGCGTTTATGATTTTTTTTGGGCAAACCCTTTTTTCCACATCGCTCTCCCACCCACCCCCTCCAACTCCTCCCGCCCTCCCTCCGGTTCCCTCTCGTTTCCTTTTCTCTTCAGCCCTTGAAACCGGCGAAGGAGATAATTAAAAGTTGGCTGAGCTCTCTTTTCTGGCATCTGAGCGCACTAGTGGCGGAGGGAGGGGAATGGACGGAGAGGGAAGGTGGGCACGGGTGCTTCACTGCTAAGGGAACGCGGCGGGGTGGGCGAGTGAGCGAGCGAGAGGGAGGGAGGGTGGGAGGGGGGAGAGAGAGGAAAAAATAGTTTTTCTTTACATATCAGAGAGAAATAGCACTTGTCTTTCCCATGCTCCCGTGCTTCACCCTCTGCCCTTCTTCCCTTCTCTCTCCCCCTACCCACCCCCACTCGCCTCTCTCCTCCATCCACTTCAACGAGTTAGCTTTTTGCCTCCTCGTTAAACCGTGTCTGGAGAAAAAAAAGACCGCATTCCCCTCAATGGAATCGACTGACCTCGCCATGCCCTCTTGGGCCACTCTCCGGGCATACTCCTCCCTCTCCCTCCTGGATAATTTTCTGATACTTCCGATTATTTTTTTATCTTAAAAGCAAGCTTCTCGGATGCTCTCCCTTACATGCCGACAAGAACTCTTTTCCTCTTGCTGTTATTGGCTCCGGAGTGAAACTAATGAGGCTTGATCAGTTTCCAGTCGCGTTGGACGTGATGCAAGAAAATTGTTTTTGTGTACATAAAAAGGTGTTGCTATCATTATTTATCATAATTCTCCCGTAATGATTATTCACGCGATTTTAAGAGCTAGTTAATTATTTATAACGCAGAATCTTTCTTTTATGAGCTCATCAGTTGGCTTCTAGATGAAATTTGAAGTTTATGAATTACTCAAATTCGATTGGCCGGGGATAAACATGTGATGAGCGTTCACAAAGTACCAGTTTTGTAATAAACGTGGTATTTTTGTTGGCATTTATTTTTATATGAAAGAGCATAACTTTACCTGTTTTTCGACAAAATGTTTTCCATTGTCGAGCGTATGGCATTGGTGTCGCGGAAATGCCCAATTCCGTTTGTTTACCTATGTTATTCATACATATGATCAAAATTTCATTTTTAGGACGCAAATAAAATACTTTTTTCCTCATATAATTTTCCTAGTCTTCACATTGTAACTATATTTTTAGAACTAGCATTTTTAATATATCAATAGGTAATAATACGATGCCGCAGAAATAAGTAATGAATCAGTTTTTGACGGACACTGAAACTATTAGTTTAATTAAATTAATTTTAAGTTAGGTACTAGTTATTGAATCATAAAAACAATGGCAATATTGCTATTCTTTGGACAGTTACTGGTGTAATCTAAAAAAAAGTATGTAATCTTTCTTCCATATTTTTACTCATATGAATCCATTATTTGTTTATGAGCACGAACTTATGACTTTAACTTATTTAAATTTAAGGATTAGGATGTTATAATTCTAGACGGTTATTAATAAAGCAGGAGTAAAAATCTACTGGAATGTTTTTGAAACAAAATTTAATTATTTATTTGAAATATAATACGTTTTCAATGCATTTAAATTTATAACCATAAGAAGTTCATCCAAAAACATTTATGCTTTGCATGTTTCCCCGAAGAAGCAATCTGCCCCTGGATTGTAGGCAACACCTTCGTCACGCTACTGACTACTAGTAGGCCGTCTTATCAGTGACTCGCGGAGGGAAGTGTTTTATCATTCACTTTGATAGCTATATGAAAATTTTAAGTAATTTAGAACATTAATATTGAATAGGCATTGAGAATGCATTCGTCATTTTTGATCATGAATTCAAATGCTAGTTTCGTGTAAGAATAGGCACTAGAATCAAATTAATAGCTTTGCAGATAATATTTTCTTTTAAAATTTGCCACCAAAACCTGATGATATATTTTTAGAGCCACAAATACGTTATTAGTCTAATTTTACAGCTTAGATAATCATTTTATTCCCTAATGAATAAAATCTATTCAAAGATTTCCAGTGAATAAGGATATGCTTTCAAGTAGGATACCTCAATTTGAAATATGAACCTATGTTGTGCATAGTAATTAGGTGTATTTTGAGGACTGAAAATCTGAAATTTTATGAATAGTCCCTCCAAAAGTCCTTCGGTGAACTGAAAAGAAGAAGAATATAATTACTTGGGCAGAAGCTGAGCTTTAATAATTTACTTGAAGACCAAAATGGAAATAACCATAGAAGGGAAGAACTACCGAGGAAAGTTAAGGATAAATAAAAAGGAAAGCATTGAAGCAAGAAAAAGTGAAGGACTGAAAGATTAGCACAGAAAAAGTAACCCAAGGAATGTTACAAAGTAACCTTCAAATTAAAAATGTATGATGAAGATGAACATTCGATGCCCCGAGTAGAATCCATTTCAGATCAATGGCAATTAGAGTAACTCAATCCCTCCATTGAAGTTGGTGAACGTCATTTTAAGGAAGAAGACGTGAAAATGAAGATAAATCCTATCCAAAAATAGCATCGGGATGAAGCCCAAAAGTGGATTCCTAATCACTCATACTAAATTTTGTTCGTTTCCTTAAAAGAAGAGAGCGGTTTAATGCGCGGCGGTGGTTTCTGTTCCTCATCCGCACGGGAAGGTTACGGCACAGCTCGAAACCATAAGCTGTGCGCCACTCGCCCTGGCGTTCATTGGCGCGACAGACCAACGAACCGGGATCCATGATGGATTCATGACGGGCAGGAGGAACCGGTCAACTAACGAACGACGCGACTCCTGGGGATGCCGGGCCCGCCCGCGGGTAGAGAGTGTCCTCCGCGTGATCCTGCCACAGTGGGGTCACACCCAATGACCGAAAAGGAGGAGGAGAAGGGGAGGGGAGTGGGGAAGAAAATGGCCTGTTTCATGGGGATTTCGTCTTGAGGAAGGCGGGCGGTTTCTCGCCAAGTTCGCTCGAGGATGAGCGGCGGTGGCGGAAGGATGGAAGGCATCAAGTGAGTGAGTGAGGGGGTGGGGGAGAGGTGCTAGGGAGGGGGAGGGAGGGAGGAGCGGCAGGGGTTAAAGGGCGAGGCGTCGAGACGAAAGGGACGCCCGAGCGCCGGCGGTCCCTTCAACTCCAGGCGTGCTCCCTCCCTCCCCCTGCCCACGCATCTACGTACCTCCCGTCCGCTCA
>LYUA01001413.1:4868-15219 GCA_002093875.1 Calopteryx splendens | reverse complement strand
TATATATATGTATATACCTATATGTAATTAGTAAAACAACGGATAAACTCACCGAACATTAACATTATAAAAACTACATCTATATCTACATCTTAGTACTAGGCGGCAAATCGGAGAGAGATGACAGGCTAACATTTGTTTTTCGCCTGTCCCTTCTTGTTCAGCATAGTTAATTTTTTTATATTTAGACGTGTACTAAGGACAAATACAACGCACCGCCGCCGATATGAAATATCATTAATGATTTCTACTGGTTTAAATGAATGAAGTCCACTGCTTTACACATCAACATTATTTCTTTCATTTTCAAGGAAAACTCAGCATCCTAAACGCATTGATTAGGTTTCTCTTGCTAGTAGAAAATATCACTGATACAGAGATGAATCCTATAGGCAATAAAAATTTTTGAATGCTTCTATATCGTTATTTCGGTCATCAAAGGTGACGATCATCTTCAAAAATATCACTATTGAGCGCGCGAAAGTGAAATTATTTCAGTATATAAATAATTCAGCCTTCGTCAAGGAATTCACCACCATCGCACTACCAATATAGCCGCGGAAAAAGTTTAAAAAAACATTCAGATTGTAAAATTCACCATCTCACCTTCCATTATGTCAACAACTTAAAAAATAATACGTTAAATATTATCACATGCTAAGTTCCCACTTCCCACAATATTGTTTGTTTACTTTTTCTCCATGCTGCCTTATCTACACCGCCTGTACCACTTCTTGATTGAGTGCAAATGGTGCAGAGATAATGTGCAATCAAAGCACCTGCTCCTGCGACGCGAACGCCATGTTTCTTGCACTTCCGGTGACGCGAACGGGAAAGTGCACGTTAGTGGAAAAAGTTGCAGGAGGTTCAAGTGACGCGAACAAAGCTCATTACTACCGATTTTCTCGATATTCGAATGTTCTATATTTAGTCTTAATTTAAATATTTTAAGCTTTCTTGTAAACGCCAGGACTTTGTTTATTCATCTGCTTCTGAATTCCATCTAATTGGTATAAAATATACCCAGCTGTAAAATTATAGTGATTATTAGCGTAACTTAATTATCGACACCTTATCTATTCTCCTGAGTATTTTAATGTTTCAATTAAATTTTAACAAATATGCTAATTTTACTTAGATCGAACTTAACAAGAACTTCGCCGAGTTTAAGTTTGTAATCACGTAAGCGTGATTCTCATATCATTAGCTGATGTAATATCGTTGGCCATATGATCCTATGTCCTGATTGGTCGTAATGTGCTACGTGCCATATTTTTAAACTTATTAAATGAGATATTATCTCACTTAATCCCCATAATAATCAGATATATAATAATCAGATAATCCCCACCCGAGATTCGATCAATGATCCTAGATATTTTGTAGACTATATCCCATTTTAAACCCATTTCATTTTTTTTGTATGATCTTGATTTAGTATGATTTGATGGTTTCGAATGATCTCCCCAGTCCCTCTACTCTCTCTTTTCCGACAGGTTTTCTTACCTTTTTCTTCTAGCTTTAGGCCAACTTCCTTCCTTCGTTTTGGTATTCCCCATGGATGCAATTTATTCTTTTGACTCTTTCTCCATTCTTTCTACCATAAAATGCTAAATCATGCACCCATCTCTACAGAAATCATCCGCCTCGGAAAAATGTATGCCACCAATTCCTATGATGTCTAATTCCCTGTCATATCATTTTTCAGCTTCCCACTCATTGCTAAGGATCATACACCATCTACCTAGACTAAATTCAGGAATTTTGACTGATTTACCTCGCAAAATAATCCCCACCCGAGATTCGATCAATGATCCTAGGCTTTTGGTGACATTTAACACTGGTGCCGAGTTCTCTTCCGGGTGATAGTACTCCGGTCGATTTCATGAATTTCGCTGCTATCCGAAACTGTGATACATGATATCGAATCCATCCTCTTCACCTTCGCCGTCAGTAAATTATGAGGAAATCGATGCCTTTCGCGAGTGGTGCCGTATGGGCAGGTTGTAATTGCCATTTTTCTCGTGTTCTCGTTCCGTAAATTTCAGAAAATGTTTTTTTTTTCATCTTGAAGAAACCTCAAGGAGATTTGAATTTCAGAAAATGTTTTTTTTTTAATCTTGAAGAAACCTCAAGGAGATTTGATTTTCGTAGTTAGACTCTTTACGCCCAAGCAGCTTCAAACACAAATGTACCTATTATTTCTGTGTAAAAGTATGGCCTTAGCGATCACAGCCGTAGTGGATTCGACTTGTGAGATGCGCGAGGAAATGAGATTTTTCATTCTTTAGTTTGATTTAATGGGTGTAAAAATAATGTTTTAGCAAGCTGAAGATAGGTAACAAAGATCACGCACCACTCTTATTCAACTAAAGGCACCAATAGTAAGCGCTCGTTATTCCATCCTGAAGATGGACAGTATCCAAATAAATTCTCTTCATTGAGGTACCCCGGGAATTGACATTGCCCTTGAATACCTCACCAAAGGTGAAATTCGACCCACCCACTGGTGGATGTTTACAAATGGTTTTGCATTTTCTTTCAATATTTCTGGTGTACTCTACTGAGTTATAATTACTTTTAGTAAGATTCAAAACGATTCGGTATTACTACATATGCATATATACATACTGGTATAAATATTGATCTCAAAATCTTTCAAGTTTTAGCATCTGATTGCCATCATATCTTTGCACTGAATCACTGCTTTTGATATAATAGCGATTATATAGCAAGAATTTATTCCCCCTAGTAAATGATATCAGGATTCGTCAGGGGTTACTATATAGTTTATTACTTGAAAAGAAGGAACCAAAGGCCTTTTATCATATCGCTCAACAAAATATTCTCTTCTTATAAATGCTTCCAGCTACTTACTCGCTAACACTACATAGATAAGTCTCACACGTCATTAGCATGACGCAATCCTTATCATAAGACCATTCAAGGGTTGTTTCAGCTTTATCGCTCGATAATTTTCTGCATACCGAAACCAAACCCAAAAGAAATGTTTATATTGTAATGAGTCGCAATCTTAAAACTGAGCATTAAACATTTTTGCATATCATTTAATGATATTTTCCCAATATTTTTATAGCTGTGTTTTTTTACCAAACATAGTCGGTACCTGTTTTCATTGAAATTAAAATATTATTTCTGCCTTTATGATCACTGTCGTTTTTCATCGTGTTAGCAGCCATGAATTATTTTTTTATGTTTACGTATTCGTAAATCTACCGAAGGGTTTTTATGCTATATATAAGTAGCAGTAATGTATGGCAAAATAGTCCAATTTCTTTTGCAAAGGACAATTCGAAACTCCGCTCACGCCACAGGGTGAATTTTCACGCCGCGGAAAACGATTCGGCCATTCCGCTCGACTGGCGTCGGAATCCCAAAAAACACCCAGCTAGTGGGCTCATAATGAGATCGAAATTCTTTCCGATTCGATCTCAACAATTTCGAAGTCCCTGAATTCTTTCTCCAGCTTACGCCCGACCTTTTTTTCCAAGGAGAAATGATAAGAACTGCTTGGCTATAGAAATCTCGTTTTGCGGTCTACATAAAGGAGATGCCGGCATATTTTTGTGTCAACGCTGCCTTTTAGTATCGTGAAGTTCCCAAGGGAAGTTGGATGACGGTCTATGAAGAAATCAACTGGCTCGTGTTCGTATTAAGTTTAGTTGAGGTAAACATTTCATTTGAGGAAAATTGTACTTCCCCACGTGAAATGGAAATTGGAGATTTTTATAGCATTATCAACAGCAATGCAACCGGAATACTAATATCTGACAAAAAATACACTTTCAGGCTTCACCTCGTGGAAGTTTTGAATGTCCATTGAAAAAGACGAATAAACGTACTATTACTCTGAATGTACTGTATTACTTATAGTGTATTCCACTGTATACTCTGAGGGATTGTACGATACTTCGCTTTTTAATGGGCATAAATGACTGACGTTCAGGGGGAGTGTGTTTGCCACGTCATGCATTAATAGCGTAAATCTGTACTGAGATTCTTAGTATTGTACCAAGAAATAATGCTGAAGTGAAGTGTCACCAAAATTTTTACTATTATTGCTACCTATTGACTAAAAACAGTTTTTTATAGATAATTTCTGCAAGTTCAGGATATTTTAATTTCCCTATTGAGTCCCATATTAACTAATATGAACGCCTCTTTTCCAGAGTTATATTATTAGGACCAGATAAGCTTTATCAACAATCGATTCAGAATGTCGAGTTTTTGTCTATGAATAATATTGCCACCAGAAATTTCTTATTTCGTACCAAATAAAAACTGTGTGGAAAATACCTGGTATTCTTCATATATTCAAGATGAATTTCTACGTAGTAAAGCCTAATGCCATCGAGTGTATCAGAAATTTCTTCATTAAGAATTTCTTCGCTATATATTTTTTAAATGTTCAAATTACCGCCATTCCAAAAAATTAATGAAATCGTATAAGAATTCTCGCATTATTGTGAAAATAGAGGACTAACCGAGCCTTTTGCTAATGGAAACCTACTGAAATACTAAAATGTTTACCATGGGCCTAGAGATGTGTTTAAATTTGAGAATACCCGAGCAGACAAAAGCGTTTTCACTTAAACCAATAAAAATATTTTAATGAAATTTTCATAACACTATCCACAAATTAGAAGCGCGTAAATGATTGTTGCATTGTTCGTGGATTGCAGGTATACGTTGACTGATTGACAATCCTTACAAAATTACTTATTCATTCCCTTCTATTCCCACCGAAAACTTAACATTTAATTTAATGTTGTAATTAATAATTTCATGGTAATAATCTCATATTGTCATTCTATTTTTGTGCTTATATATTTCATGTCCGATTTCATCATTTTTGCGAGGCAAACGTTTTTCAAGAAAGAATAAAAAGAGTTATCCAAAAGTCAGCATATAGATGAAAGATGTTACGCTATGGTCCGTGGCTCCACGACTCATAATTCCCGCATGGTGTTATTCTCCATCATCACACAAGAAGACCAACTTCGAGGAGTAATAAACGAAGGGCTACATTCAAAATGCCTCAAACCCGCATATACCCATCGAATGAGTGCCATGAGGAATGTGAGAACCAGTGACTTAGCGTTTTGGTAGCACCTCTCCAGAGTCTGTTGCTTTCCAACGACCATATGACGGCCCTTTTCTTTGCCTTGTCATTGCAACGTTGCCTAACTGTTCTTTTGTGCGACCCAAGTCCAACTCTCTGCTTTGGAAAATCAGAATCGACCCCGTCGACTCTCCACCGTTTTGACAACGTCTATCTCTAGAGAGGTCGGCATATCCACATTAACTCTGAGGTCCAGATTCACAGTGCAAACGCAGCAATTCTTTAGCTTTTTAGAATAATACGCGATTCACCAAGGCAGTTGCTTTGAGCCTTGAAGGCGTTAAACTGGATGTATTTCACTCCGGTTATGATGCCGTTAATTATTATGCGTTTCGTCCGGTTTCATAATGTAGTTCAGAGTAACTGATGGGATGAGGCAAAAGTGCAATTTGCCTCTCCTTCTACCATGACCGCGTATCTTATAACCTCGTGCATCACGTTTTACGATTTGGAATAACTACAGTTTGACAATTTAAGTACACATTAACACCCCAAATAAATATATCCATCAAAAATATAAATCCGGATAAAATAGAGAGAGCACCTAAAACATTCATCAAAACTCTATTAAATATCTACTTCCATCCTTGAGATACGCAATGAAATTCATACCAGAAGTGAAATGTAAATGTAATATAATAATAAACCCTCACTGTTTTTATGTATTTTCATTCGGATAATTGCACACATTCGTGTACAATGCATGAATTACATAATAATTTGTTTCAAAAGTTATAGCAGTTAAAAAATAACACTTACTGAACATTTTATTCAATAACCATTGAGAATGAGACGGAAATATGTGCAGCTTAAGGATTTTATACCTAGTTATATCAAGCCAAACTCGTGCATTACATGGTGCATTAATCAGTCAGCGCGGGAGAAACAAAAGTTTAAATATATAACTTTTTCTCAGTGGTGTAGTCCTGGAGGTTTTCGGGTGCCAAAACCCCCTCATAGCCAAAAGAATATTTTTTTCTAATGTTCAAGGTTTTTCGAGGCATTAAAGAAGGCAAAAAAATAAGGGAAATCAATATGGTGCATATTCCGAAGGGCGCTTAGTTTATTTAAGCAATTAAATAGTAAACTCTCGATTGACCAGTGTGTGGGATGCGGATTAGCCTGCATGTCCCTGGATGAACACCCTTCCCCCCGTCCAAGTCGTTCCCCAAGCTACGCAATGTTTCTTACTTGAACTATAACTGGAAATGCGAAATTTTTCGAAGGGATGGAAGTTTAACGCAGATAACGTCATATAAGGTTTAATTAAACCTTTTCAAGTTTTTTTTGTATTTCAATCCCATTTGTACCAAACTTTTCAAGAATATAGCATTTGGCAGGTGGTTTCAAAGGACTGTGTTCTCACAGGTAGACAGGGTTGCCACGCCTTGCCTAAAATGTTCATTCCTTCCAAAAAATATAACCTCACACCCACCCCTCTACGCCTATACGAGTTTTCAAAGTTTAAACCGCAGTTTAAAGTGTACAATGGTACTATCAGTCCCACTAGCCGCTCTATATTACAAAATTATCTGATTTTAATTCTATCGGTTGTACCTATCTAGAGTGCAACATTCGGTATCTTATCGAGCAGTGTAAAAGTTTCTGTAAGTTCCACACCTTCCATTGCCGGAATATATCCCCGTCTGACGGCGTGATATGATACAAATAGGCAGTCCACATTCCATATTTTTTCTCAAAATGGACTAGCATTGCATACACTTTGTAAACTGTTATCCCAAAAGTAAAGATACAATTTAGCACCTTAAAATATACCTACTGTGCCAGAAAGAATTTTTCTAGAAATTTGTTATGAAAACAATAGCAATTTTCCACTTAGTGAAACTTTTTATTACGACTTGAAAATGGTGTAGTAAACCGAAACTAGTCGTAGTAAAAAAGTTTTACCAAGTGGAAAGTTACTGTTGTTTTCATTTCTTACTGTTATGGAACGTTTCCACTGCATCACACCTGAATCTGTATTGTATATCAGTATGTATGCTTTACTTAAACATTTATTTCCTATATTAAAAAGCAGTGTGAGTTTAAACAGTATACCAAGCCAAGCCAAGCCATTATATCGAGTAAAAGAAGCAGTTATTCCTTTCATAAGAACGTTTACCCCCGATACGTTTTGCTAGAGCCCCATGAAATTACCGACAACATTGCGCGCGTTTCGCACCTCTGTGAGTTTTCATGTCAACTAGATTGCTGGTCACAAATTCAATTAATCGCGCAGAATGATGAGTGCCTACTACTGCAAGCGACATGCTTGCGGAAGCTTGATGATATGACGGAAGTATTGAAGAACATCTGGAGAATTTGTAAATGCTGGTTTCGGCATTATTTAATGATTTCTTCAGGGCATTATTTTAGAGTGACACTATGCTAATCAATAACATTTGAAAAAAGTATTCCTTCGGTGCATATTTCAGTGAAAATCTTCGGTACAAGCTCGTTTCTAATGTATCTAGTCCAAAGCATCACCCTAAGTACTAAGACCGCCTTCTTTTCATGCCCACTTTCTTATTCATTGCAAAAAGAGGCAATCTTGGCAAATTCCTTCCAAAGCCCTATGTGATGCGGTGTAAATATGGTTACAAGATGAGTGAAATACAATGTCGGAAATGAGTCGGAGATCGCAAATAAGTTGAGTGTGTGACCATGTGATAGGATGTTGTCACCATTACATTATCGAGATATTGAGTGAGTGCACGGGCGCCCTCTACTAGGTAAGGTAACGTTGTATGTAGCGAAATGTGAAAGAGGTGAAACTAGGGGGGCACATGTAGTTGGCTTTTGTGAAGTTTTTGTAGTTGGGCAAACCCGGAGCCTGTGTCGCTTTACTGTTTTTGCGACTCACAATTAGTATTCTCTTTTGGTATGCAGAAACTGCATTTATTTCCGCATCTAAAATGAATACAAGTGAAAAGTATTGCTGATAACACAATATGGCAATTATTCTTATTATCAAGCCAATTATTTTAAGTACATTTATGAAAATAATTTTGGTTCTCTTTTTTTTAGATAAGTTGACGGCCGAGATTTATCGCGGTGTGTTTTACTTTCACGTGCAACTGTTACAATAAATCCTGTTACTGGTGATATTTATTTTTATTATTATTTCGATTCATTGTAATCTACTATTTGAAATAATGACTTAGATAACTTTCTTTCCTTAGAATATAATGCGTTTTTGTAACGTGGTGAATAAAATATAATTCATAGCGAGGTTTTCAACATCGCTGCGAAGAAAATGTTAAGAAAGACAATGGATGAGCAGCACGAATTTAAAACTGAATGGAATGAATCTTTCGCATATTACTCGAACTCAGATGGCCTTCCAATCTGTCTTATTTGCCAACAAAAATTGACGTACAAAAAAAGTCAAATTTTGTGAGACACTTCACGACAAAACATGCCAGTCTCTAGAAAATATCATGTTGGTGACAGGATAATTAGAGGAGTTGAAGACATTCATAAAAATGTTGAAAAATCAAATTCTGTTTTTAATTATTGGAGACACCCTACCAATATACTAATATTCCAAGCTTCGTAGTGAGTCAGGGGATTGCCGAGAGAAGAAAACCACTCATGGGTGGTAAATACATAAAATTCTGTTTTGTTAATGCATCTGTAGAACTTTTTCCGGTTTTAAAAAACAAAGCAGAGATTTTAAACAAAATTAAAGACATACCTCTATCTGCCAGAACAGCAGCAGATGGAAAAGTTAAAATGTTCACAAATGTGACCAACCAACAAGTAGAAGACATTAAATTAGCTTCAGCATTATCAATTGTGGTAGATGAGCTATGCGACATCAACAAGATTGCCCAAGTATATATCTTCTGAGTATCCGAGAGAGGAACTTCCGGGATTGTTGCCACGCAAGGGCCAAACGCATGGAGAAGGCTAATTCCGTCCTTTGATGCATGGAAAATTATCATACTCTACTCAATAAAATTTTTTCAATTGTCACCGACGGTGCAGAAAGCATGACGGGAGTGAGAAAGGGTTTTGTTTCAATTTTAAAAGAAAAAATCAATCATGAAGTGATTATTTTTATTGTATACTTCACCAGGAAGCACTTTGTGCACAAACATTTCCAAAATAAACTGATAAAGTTATGGAGTTGGTAATTAAGATTATCAGCACCATTATAGCAACGGAACTTAACTAATTATAAACTAAACTTAACTAAAAATAATAAAGCAACTCTAGATTTCATTAAAAATCCTCTTCATGCCACTCTGAAGGAATTAACATTTTCTCCGTTTCATACACACACGGCTAATTTTGAAATACAGTTACTGGACTTCACAAGCAAAGAGCAATGGAGTTCCAGTTTTGCATGACTGATTACTTAAATAGAAGAAATGGATAGAGAAAAATGCAGTCTGATGCCACAGCACAATCAAACTAATGTAAAAGACCTACAGAAGGCAGATTCAATGATTTTCAAATCTTGGAATAGTCTTCCGAATTCATATTATGAGTTGAAAAAAATTGCATTGGGTGTTCTCAGTATCTTCGGGTCTACAGTATCTACGGGTTTATATGAACAATCTTTTGCTAACATGAATTCCGTTAATTGTAAATTGAGAAGCCAAACTACTGATGCCAACTTGGAACTGTGCCTTATATTAAAAACGAGTGTTTACGAACGGGACATAGAATATTTATCAGGAAATGCAAACTCATTGCTACCACACAGATTAAAACCAATTAGAGCAATTTTTGTGTGCTTTTGTTCTTTTATAATAAAGATATAATTAATAATACTACTCGTAATGTGACTTAAATTTTCCTTTTGTGTAAAAATATTTTTATAGGTCCCGAATAATTTTTAAATTTTTGTGAGGAATAGATTCGGCTCTTCCGTCTCAAAGGTTCGCCGACTCCTAGCCTAGTGGGTAGCGGGTTCGGCTACTGAGCGGGCCCGGTTTTGGATTCCCGTTGGCTTTGGACATACCTAACTTAGCTCAAGCTTGCGTGATTTTTTCGGGTACTTCGGTTTTCGGGTTTCTTCTTCGAAACCTCGGGTGGCGAAGGGAAAGGAACTGTTTCCCCTGCCTATATGCGTGGATTTCACACGCCGCATAGGGCTTAAGAAGGGGCGCTGTCGTCCAGTGGGTAGAGCGGTGGGTTGCTGACTGGAGGGCCCGGGTTCGAATCTGGGTGACGCCTCTTGGCACCCTCAGCTTCACC
>LYUA01001412.1:302483-313837 GCA_002093875.1 Calopteryx splendens | reverse complement strand
TTCCTTCCCCTCCCCCCCCCTCCCGCGCCTAACCTCAGAAGAATAAAGAAAGCGCTCTCTCGCTGGGGGCGGGGGATGGAGAAGTCACGTGAGCGGAGGGGTGGTTTGTTGGGGGAGAAGGGAGACCATTTTGAGGTGAGTGGACCAAGGTCTCGAGGAGGCGAGGGAGGTGGACGACCGCGGAGGACGATTCCGATGACAGCGCGACGTGGACCGAGGAACGGCCGCGGTGGCGACTGGACTTGCGGTTTTCGCGCGCTCGAAAAAGTACAAAGATTTAAATTCAGATGGCGACACCAAGGCCTCGGCCTTCTCGAGTCGGTGCGGTGGCCACTGCACTGGCATCCCATCCCGACGGCCCGGGTACGAACCCGTAGGTGATGGAACTTTTCAATGCCATCCCGATCCCTAGTTTGGTACCATACTGAGAGAGCACTTCAAGTTTGTGCCTACTCTATCAGTTTGATGATACGGTGAATTGTATTGGTTTCTCACCACCCTTCCTCCATTCCCTGAAACATCTAGCCATGACTTTAGCCTACCTATTCCTAACGACACAAATGACCTCGGCGTCCGGTCGTCTCCCCTAAGGATGAAACGAATACTAAATAATACTCGAATGAAAGGAGTTCTATTGTCATATCCGAACGGAACTCGCTGTTCTTTCTATCGAGATCGAAGGTGAAAACATGACAGATTTGACAACGAAGCCGTGCGTTTCACCCGAAACCAGCGGGACGAAAATTAATAAAATCAAGGCCCAAGTTCTGCTTAGAAACCATGTCACACGGGCCTAGAGGCTGCACAACTCGCGTAAAAGAATGGCTCGCACTCGGGCTTGAATGAAAATCGTACGAGAATCGTTCAAGAAGTTACAGAGAGTTAAGAGAGTTAAGGGTGACTATTTTTCCTCGCGAGTTCAATGCCACTACCGATCAAAAGCGAAAATAGCGCGAAGGCGTGATAGTAAATAATAAAATAGGATTTGTAGTTGTTATAATAGGTTAAGTTGAAGAACGAAGACAACTAATTATGCCTCATGATGGAAGAAAATTGGACAGGGCATTCCGCTTTCTTCATTGGATAATCCTAGAAATAATCGAGAGGCCTCATTTACACCTATTCTGTCACTTATAGAAAGTAAGACTAAACTCATTCAATCGCATAAGGAGGCACAATGCTGTCCGATTCTTGAGCAAAGGAAAACGTTCGTTGGAGTTAATTCGCTGGCAGCGATTGTTTTTACGGCTCGAACTCTTTTGAAGTAGGGCGTAAACCGCGGAGAGTGACGTCATGCCAACGTTTCAAGCGCCCCCAGGGGCGGCGCCGACGGTGGCCTCCCTAACGAAAGCGAGAGACCATGACCAGAAGACAGGGGGTTGGGGAAACGTTGGCGGAAAGGAGAAGAGGGACGGGGGGGAGGGGCTCTGAGCGGCCCGAGGAAGTGCACGGGCGGCTCTAGTGTCCTCAACGAAGACTCAGCAGATGGCAGCAGCTGTATCGCAGGAGACGCGCGAGTCTCAAGTTTACCTCATCATAAAGTAGCAATCTTAATGCCCTCGATAATCCACAGCCCAAAATAGATCGAAGTGATTAGTCAGAATCTGTCAAATCAACTGTGGCTAACCCATTAAATACATTTTGGAGCTTGTGAGGGATCTCTGAAATTGCAACGGGAAATAACAGTCCCTCGGAGAAATTTAGGACGATCTGGGGAAAAACACACGAGAATGATGTCGATATTTTTGTTGAAGTTTCAACCAAAATATGACCTCCGCACGCCAGGGGGTTTTCATTTTAGGTTCATAATTTTCCAAGCATTCAGGTTAACCACTATTTCCCATTCCTCTTGCCCATAAATTTATTGAAACTTCGACCAATAAGTATATCTGTGAACCCACCGCAGTAGCCAACTTGCCAATCCTACCCCAAAAAGTTGATCACCTGACCAAAATAAATCTTAATGAAATTTAAAATTTATATGCTACCACGAAAATTATTTCATAAAACTTATTTTTTTACAAAAAAGAGCTCCTGGAGAAAGGGATTAATCGGGACAAACAAATCGATAATTACGCTCGGATGTCGGAATATAAATGTCGGAGTTATTGAAGTCGATGGTCATAAATTAAAATACATACCTTTAATGCAAAGAATGTTATTAGGTTAAGAAGCTTTTACTAAGAGGAGTGAGTAGTGTACAACGATCAAAAGGAAATAGGTTAAGAATACTTATATATATATATATATATATATATAACTATGATATGAAACATAGTTTTGCATGGCTTAAAAACCTGACCGCTTAGGAGAGAGGGTAAGCGTAGCTTGAAGGCTTTTGAGATGTGGAGAAGAATACATAAAATAAAATAGACGGAAAGGCAAACAAACAAAGGCGTATGGTAATGGGGAAAAGGCTGCTGAGATAACTTCGATGAAGGCAGCAAGAGTGGATGCAGGGTATATTTCATGGCTACAGAAGTTGAAGAATAATAGAGGGGAGGTGAGATATACCTATGGAGGAAATTATGACGTTTTGGTTGGCATTAAGGGAGGTAGAAAGGACTTAGGTAAGGGAGATAGAAAGGACTTAAAAATGATTTTTAGCAATGTGACTCATTCGGGTATTGGGTATCATGTTAAGGGGAGAGGGATAGGAAGTTTACTAGTCCCTGGGGCCATCTACCTCAACCGGCAGACTACTTCAAATGATTACTATCGAACCTACCATATACAGATTGAAAGCTTCAATTAAATTGCTTTAAAGCGATGGATTAATCACTTACCTATTTCGCTCAATTCCTCGCACGACCATCAAAAACGTATGACCACAATATCTCTAAGAACAAACGATATCACCTGATGCGGTTTGCGAACATTTAGCAACTCATGGTGGGAAAAATCCTTTATATTCCAGACCAACGGATAACTATTTGTAAGAACGTAGCCCGCCAAATACGAATAATTTGGATGATAAACCAGATCTGTAATTTTCTATAAATTTCTCGATATGAATTTCGGCAGTGACTTCCTATCGCGTAGTATAGGCGTATTTTTTGTTTGAGCTAATAAAATGATTCTGACTAGAGATTCACACACTCAAATCCTGGTGACGCCATGGGATACTCTGGAGCTGCGTGTGATTTTTTGAGAACCAGAACTGTACGGGAAGTCAAAGGCGACATAATGAAAGAAATTTGTCCCCCTGCCCAGAATGTGTGAATGCCACCCGCGGCAGGCTTTAGCTCTACACCTATCACACGATTTTTACAAACCAACCCTTAGCGCCCCGATCCCTATCGGAGTGGGTGAAGTATAAAATGATTCATTTTAAGTTCTTCCCAGTACTTACTCTCATTTACCAATTTCCTTCATACTGCCTTGCCCTTGAATACATACTTCTTTCGACTCCGTCTCATTCATCGATAGTCTCATTCATGCTCTTCTGTTCTGTGCTCTCTGACATTCCTCAACTTTTAGAGCATCTTCGACCACCTGCATGCAACAATGTGGGGAGAGTTACACGTTTATGCGATAATTTTGCTTCCTTAGACCATATTCATTTTTTAATATGCACCAATTACTACGAAAAACCTTTCTGCCAGCATTTAAGTGACCATTTATAATCTCTTAACATATCCTTGCATCTTTCGCGATCATGCTGCCAAGGTATGCAAAAGGATTTCCTTTCTGCAATCATTTCACATTTACACTCAATCTCCAATAATTATTTAAATTATCCTTTTGAAACAAAACTACTTTCACTAGTGATGCATCCACCCTTGATCTTGTTGAATATTTTGGTTCACTTATTCACGATTGAATTTGATAGTACGCTTAGATAAAATAAAAACAGAGCAGTGTACAAACGGCTTTAGCAATAACTAAACAGGAATGGTCTTCTTGAAATCTGATATTTCGCCGGTTTTGCTTATCCAGTTATCAACCGCACGCTGGTGGTTGGAGCGCAGTAATTAACATTTGCTGCAAATATGCACTTCAAAGTGTTCAATGCTGCAATATTGTACCGGATGCTTGTTACCTATAAATGATGCTAGACCCCTCGATTAAGCCATTAAAATTATAATCGTCGTCAGGCATCGCTGCAGTAAGAAAGCTAAACTGTGGTATAGTCGATGAGTACCCTCGCCTTTCACTGTACCCGGCGACTTAAAAACCAACCCGATGTCAAAGACTTGTACAGTATATCCAGAGGAAGTTGACCACGTAAACTAGCAGCAAGATGAGGTGAGGAAATACCAAATGAGAAAACTAGATGAATGAAAAATCACGAATGCCTCTTTTAAATTTCGGAACGGGTTTCATGAACCCCAAATAAAACAAAGCTTATTAATTTCTTCAGGGCACTGTTTTACTTACACGAGGAGAATATTTAGGGTGTAACATTGCAAGGGGAGATGAAAAGTGAAATACGAACATTTACACTGTTGAGTTTGAATTAACGTGGATATTTTTTTCTAGCGTTGAGTGGTGGTCAATAAATGGAAAAATGAATGCTTGAAATTGAATGTGACTGCATGCACGGCTTGGATACCGATAACATTCGAGTGAGGAAAGCTCTCAGGATGAATGAAAAAGAAAGTTAAAAGAGAGAGCCCATGGAGATAAATCTTCGCTAATAGAAAAAAAAACGGATAGCTCGAACTGACTGAAGCATTTCTTTCGTTCATTATGTAATCAACTACTAAAGATAGGTTTTGGACGGTCCCTAACAACTATTATGTTACGTATCACGTGAACCTACTCTTTTTTCCCCTAAATTAATTCCTTCTTTGTTTTTTTTACACTTTCTACCTCCCTTCATTCCGTCCAAATAGTATACGTCTTTCCTTCCTCTTGCCTAACATTCCCCATTCTAGTCCGGTCTTTAGCATCCCTAGCACTGCTTCTGAAATCTCCTCCATCCATCTGCTCAGCCTTCTTCGGATTTCACCTGGTAAATTCCTCTCCTATCAAATGTAAAACTTCGTCATCAATCTTCATCTCCGTCAATACTTCCTCAGTTGTTCTCAATGCCCCCTTGCTCCCTTTAGGAATGTTTCATTCCCTTACTGCATGCCTGGTGTGAACTCACCCTCTGCCACACACCCGCGTGGTAGCTTGCAGGGTGTTATGTAGATGTAGATTCAAACCCCACATCTCAAAGGCCTCTAATCTACGCTCATCTTCTTCCTTCAAAAGACCAGGATTCGTATCAATATGCTACGTTCCCTATTGAAGTATTTACCAATCTTTTTCTGTACGGATTTCATCAAGGTTCCTGTCATCGATCCCTTTTCTTTTGAATGCTTTTTTCGCAAATGCAAATATTCCCCTGATGCCCTTATGCTACTGCAATGCCCTTACTACTACTTCTTCCATTTTCCCCAAAATACTGCTGAAACACGTGAACCGATCCATATTCCCTAGCCTATTCCCTCTCCCTTTGATATTTAACTAAGACTTCCTACTTTGAGAACCTCGTCATATTTCTCTATTAGTGATTAAATCTTCCCGACACACTTCTCAGATTGATCCCGTGCAGCATTCAACTTCAACAGACATACCTTGGCTTTTAACAAACTACCTACGGCTTATTATTTTGCAAACCTGATTAATAACCTCGCCACACACTTTCATTCCTAATTCAAGTCCTATTTCACGCCAACCTTAACATTCCTCGAATGTTAAAAAGTGCAGGCGATAAGGGAGAGCCGTAACTTATGCCTTTACCTGCCACTGCCAATCCCGATTCTCCCTCGACCACTCTTACCTGCGCCGTCTGATTAACTTGAAGATTTTGAATAAGTCACATATCCTTCCCCTCCATTGTGCTCTTATATCCGCTATATTTCCATCAGCGTCGTGTATTCCACGCTGTCGAACGCCTTTTTCAAAATACACGTATCACACACACAAATCCTGATTATATTCTACAACCCTTTCTACTAATAATATGCTCAGCACTGCATCTGCGTCACGTGTTTCCATCCCTTTTCTAAACCCAAACTGATCTTGGCCTACGTAATTTTTTTCACGGAAATGTAACCCTCCATTGATGATCCTCAGAACTACCTTAGTTGCAAGTGAAACTAAACTTGTCTTCCTACAGTCCTCACATACTGTCGCACTCTTTTTATAAACCCTTCTTCAATATGGAGATCAAATATGAGCTAATGAAGTCCACTGGCCAAATCTCTTCCACGTAGTTACTAATTGTAAGTGTAAATGCAACACGCCTATTTCTTCCATTTCCCCCTAACTCAGTATTTCTGTGGGGATATACGAGTAATATACACTCCAACTGTCTTTTTCGAATTCTTTTCCGGGAATGTTTTACCTATCTCAATATATACTTAGTATTCGTGGGACCCAGCTATCCTTGCCTACATCGCATTCCCATTCTATTTATATGTAGGCTGGCCGTTTGCGTTTGTTTTTTAGGTAATAAAACAATGGTAATACAGCACACATTCCAAAAAATACACAAAAATCGCTGTTTTTAGTGACATTTGATTTGTTTACCTCATTTATAAGAAGCTAACGAGCAACAACAAGATGGGAACCCTAACACCGTAAACACTGCTCAAAAATTAACATGAACTCGATTTGAAATCAACTAACACGAAAGAGGAACCGAAAGCAGCATTTACATTTTAATGGGTGCCTGCGATGAGAGACGACTCGGTTGGGCTAGGCGTCTGCATGCCACCTCGCAGGTTGGATTTTCTAACGTCGTCAGTCACGGATTCTGTGGTGTCACGAAATAGATTTCCTTAATTTAGTTTACCCTGCAGCATGACCTCGGTCGTCGGAGCATTTAAAAAAATCCCATCACAGGACTGACTCGAGGAAACATGGAAGTCATCTTATTCTCCACTCGACGATGAAACTAGAATTTTAAATTTTACGCAATGACTCGAACGGAATGTGAATTAAACTGCCTCTCTCCACTTAAAAGGCTTAACCTTGAGGTGTAGGTTCATAATTAAGTACAAAAAAAGAGCTTCGTAATCTTCCTCTTAACCCTTAACTTCGATCGCAACGTCTTTGCGTCACTGTCAAGGGTAAAATAACTTTTTAGAAGCCAATATTTTGCCCTTGAAAATGATTAGATGATACCTAGATGGAATGGACGATGGACGACAGAGATAGAATAATAATAATTAATGAGTTGTCACTAATTTATTTCTTTTGTCAACTTATTTGGCTTGATTTTCAGTATTGATAGTGCATACTGCTTGGAGTTAAAAATAATTTATTGCAACGTTTGTGCTACGCAATTTAGTTCCGCGTCATGCGGTAGTATGTATTTCAGTCCCGGGGTTCACCAAAATTACTGTTAATAATAATAATTTAATTGCGGTACTCTTAGCGTAAGAAGTACGTAAATACGCAAATGACGCTAACAGGAACCATCCGTGAACAATTAGGCGCCGATTCCAACAACATTAGATGATTTCGATTGCGATTAAGACCGGGCGATGGAAGAGAATGAGGCAACGGAAGATGTCAGCGGGAGAACCTAGGAGGAATGAAGAGATTGATAGGCAAAGGAGGAGAGCTGCCAAAAACCAATAATCGGATTGATAACCCGTGATGATAATCATAAGGGATGTCCCATTTTTGGCGTAGATGTATTGTTTGCGAGAAAAAAACGTTTTGCAAATGGAAAAAAATCAATAATTTACTTTAATTCCACAATAGTATTTAGGCCCTGCGAAAGCGGGCCTTTCTTGCCTAAAACGTCAGTAGCTCTACCCCATGCGGGAAAATATTTTTCGTCGTTAATTTGAATTATTTTCAAATTGATTTTGAAATGAAGCTTGATTATAATTCATTTTGGCATTAGTTTATTTTTTTTAAGATGATGGATAAGAGGTTTGTGCTTACCTTTCTCCCACACCCCCGCCGAAATATATATTTTTTTTACATTTTTATTCAATAATTTGATTCTAAGTTTGTCGCTAGATTGTTAAGTTTGGAAATACTAATCAAGGAAAAAACTTTCGCAAAATAGAAAAATGTCGCAAATAAGTTTCACGGCAGCCGAGAAGGATAGTAAGGATTGAAACACTAATAAAATGAAAATGGATGGAATTATGTCACTTTCAAGAGGACTTCAAAGCTCAAACGATGGTCTGGGCCTGAACGTTACTCATCAAGATCGCAATACGGATCAACGAGTTGAAATTTATGTAACTACTAGCCAAAAGCCTACGATTTGTATAAATGCTACATTCAAATCTCTGAATAAAACATGAAATTATTTTCGATAAGGCCTAAGTGGACGTATCGAAAATTCCGATTCAGCGTTAATATTTCATCGCAAGCCGTTCGCAATGCGTTACAACGGAGTTCTGCCTCCGTATATCTTCTTTCACGTACCTTGGGAACTGCTATCTAAACACATCTGACCCTTCCGGCATAGAACCAGAAATAACTCCCACTCGACAAATAACAAAGGCAGGAGTTGGGAGAAATCGAGTGAATCCACAACAGAAACATTCAAAAATCATTCCGCTCGGAAAATTGCTTTCGAAACCCGACATTTCCGCATTAAAGACGGTTTTCCGAAATCGAATCGAAGGCCTAAATTGAAACTCGCCAATTTCTTCATTCACACGCCGCATCGTATCCCCAAGCCAGAGAGCCCTTGGAAACTGTGAACGGCTCACTGAACGAAAAACAACTCACAGATTTGATTTCAATATTTCCAAACACGTGGATGTGATGCTGCCGATCAAGCAAAGGCCACGCACCAAGACTTCTTGCCTCTTTCACTCCAAGCAATCACTCATTTAACAGCAACACGACCCCTTAGCTCATGGAATTCCGACTACTATCTCTTTTACGAGGGTTTTCTGAATTTACCTCGAGAGCCTGCAATCTGCGCATACAGAAAGCGTCGAAACCGAAACAGGATTTGCCTACGTAAAGGCCGAAAACATTTCCGCGCATTCGTAGGTACACCAATTCTAATATTCGTAATGCACTCCTAGGGTGCCGATTTCAATCATCACCCTCCCTTTGAAAACTTGTAAAAGGTGAGCTTGGCTGATACTGGAAAAATTAATGCCTATGCATGAATTCAGGCACCTACCCTGAGCATATTTCAAACAACAGGTATTCTGGTACTGCACATATAACACTCCATTCGAGCGAAAGAAAAACATTCGGGTCAGCAAAATGACTTTTGATACGGCGATGGTAAATTCGTGGATTAAGATCTAGAACATGATCCAGAGCTTTACGCGATGGTTAAGGTTGTGCGACATTACGATCCATCGATTGGGATATTCACGTAATATTGCAATAGGATACTAAGCCACCAGGATATATCACTTTGTTATGCAATGTCATACGATGTTATGCGATGAGGATTGGTAAAGAACGCGTCAAGTGGGTGGTGGAAATGGATATTGAAACAGCCAATGCCAAAGAGCATCACCCTCCAACTCCTACGCATGATGTAGACATGTACCTAACCCCCAATAACTATTGAATACGAATTTACATGATGTAAGATATTGTCCATATATATCGCTGTGTCGATATATCGACACTTTTAGGGTCTACAATTTAGATCACAGAGCGACGATCGTATTCCACTATCGCACAGCCATAGCAATGGCCATTCAAAATAATGTGCATTACTTTTACTACGCACAACAACACCGATCCGGACGATATTGTCAATGTGATGATATTGTCACTATGGAAGATATTGACAATATTGTCGATATGGATTACATGAACGATGTAATCGATATGGTTTTTTTCCCGTTAACCCAAAAATAATCACCATTTCGATGTATCAACGCCACCTCGATATTCATTTCTACCGACTTTCGAAATTGAAACTGAATATCGCACAGCGATATGGCTGTGGCCGTCCTGCTCTTTAAGCTGCCCACTCCATATTCTGGAAAAGAATTCAGTCGCTGTCCGCCAACTCAACTCAGCAACTCATTGAGCGGAATCTACGGACAACTCGAAGAGTGTCGAACCATCGCTTTTATTGGATCAGTACACCTCTACCCGCTGCCATTCCTCTAGTGAGAACCTACCTAGAATATGGGTAAATCATCATAGTTTCCGCTAATACACATTTTAGGAAAAAATGTTATGCAAGTGATCTTACTCATCTACATCTACATAATACCCTGCAAGGAACCACTTGGGTGCGTGGAAGGGGATGAGTTAACACAAGGCATGCACTAAAGAAATGTATCATTCCTAAAGGGGGCTCATGCACCGCAATAAGGTTTGCAGGCAACAATAATGCCAAGACAACAAGCGTCACATTCCAGCATTACACATCAAGGGCAACGCGAAACTAACTCTTAAACCTACTACAAAGAAGAACACATGCAAAACAAGTACTACATACTCTTACTTCATACTATTATGGTCAACATGCAAATGAAACACTTTAAGAATAACATGCAATCCAAATACGCCACCGTTAACATCCAAACCCTACCTATCCTGTGATCCCTGTACGTTCATCGGAAATCGAAGGACGTAAAGATTTAATGATGCAATCAATATGTTTCCTCTCCCGCTTTCAATCGTGATATGGTTTCGTAGACATATCTTGAATCTGGATCACTTAGTTATCATGTACCTAATTCACATTAAGACTTTGGCTCAACTGCAGAGAGAATACTTAATAAGGCTCTCGAAGGTCTGACAAGATTAATGTGTTATTAATAGTTCTCCCAATGGAATGGGTTAAAAAAATTATGGAAATCAATAGATAGAGGAGAAAGCGAGCAGATCAGCAGTATGGACGGGGACTGACAGCTGAGGTCATTTGCAGCGATAAGGACAGGTGGGCAATTTGAGGACGAGTACACTATTAGCAGGAGGAAGAAGTATGAATAGAAAAATAACTATTAACTTGTTTGGTAACCCTTCGACTACTCCTGCCGAAAGTTAAATAGAGACTCATTTACACACACCCTTTACGGTGCTTGAAAGTAGCAGCGTAGCAGAGTGTTGGGACAATAGCATGACAATACATATGGATACGTTCAAGGACACCTAGTGGGTAGAGAGTTCCGCTGTCTGGAGGGTCCGAGGTTAACATAATTTTTTTTAGTATCAATATTTGTGTTTTAAATTTTGTATGTATCACACACACATGTATATATAAATGATATCCAGAGCGCATTATTTCGCGCTCGTAACAGATCGTTATTTAACCATAACTGATGGAATAATCGGCTGAGTCTAAATACATTCTTTGTTTTAGAATTAACATCCCTTGCGCTGTAAATAAATCAGATGAAAACGAAGACAATGAGGTTCTCGAAACATAGAAAACCTAAATTAAATATTAGAGTGGG
>LYUA01001412.1:279792-289916 GCA_002093875.1 Calopteryx splendens | reverse complement strand
TTTAAGTGAATTCTCCCCCCCCCCCCCCCCGCTGATTACCCGAAGCCGAAGTAGCCCAGCCAAGTATCTTTCTCTCACTCGAAAACGGTAGATTCAACCCCATTCCATTTAAAATCCTTAGGCCCGTTCTCAAGAAGAAATTGAAAGAATTACTCGCTTTATCACAAGGGATGTAAAGGATGAAAAAATCGGCAGCGAGTCGGAAAAGGCCGAAAGATGGGGTTTGCTCTTTAAGAGCTCGGGGCGGCGGACGGGAGAGTCGGGATGGACGCACATTCGTAGAAGGACGCCCCGCTCCCCGATCGCGTATTCCGGAGGCGCGGTCGCCCGCACGTGCATTCGACCCCCGGCGGTGGTGCCGAGGGCGCTCGCACGCTGACACCATTTCCTTCGCCCGGGGTCACGGCCCCTCCACATCGGCGCCGGCTGCATGCAGTCCCACACACGCGCGGAGTCCAACTCCCATCCCACTCTCGTCAAAAAGGGGTAGTTCGGGCCCCCCTCCGCCCACCCGAGGCGAGAAGATCTTCGGGGACACTGCCTGCGGCGACACGACGTGCCGGCCGGTCACACATTTTCTGGATACCGATTCTCACCTTTTCCGCGAACAAAACGCAGTCTTTCTCCCGAATGTTCTCGACGATATCCTCGAAAGCAACCGACGGATAATGGGAACAGAAAAAATCGATGCAACACGCTGCGTTACGCTGGAAACATGCATGCATGTGGCCGAAACCGAAATCTTTTTTAATCCGGGCGTAAAAGGGGCTCTTTTTCTAATCCGAAGTCTGATCTTAAAACTAAGTGTTGTTAAAATGGCAACTCCCTGTAAACTAAGATGGAGCTCGCCGTAACGGTAAACGGTAACGGTACGTTCAGTTAAGTTACCATGGTACCGTACTCAACTGGCAACAAACATCACCTTTAAAACCGCGCCTGCCACTGCTATCCCAGTAGTCTGTCCTATCACCACGAAATGTACACTCACAGGCTTTACTTAATGGAAAATTTCCATTTTCGGATAGGGGAAGATAGAGAACACTTTTGATTCCAATAAATATCTTTATTCCCACGGCAAACGTTTCAACACTTTGGTATTTCTGTCACTTGAAGATGATTTGCTTTGCATTTGCGATCAGAAGATAAAAATGACGAAAGCTTGCTGGTTTGAATAAAAAAAATTATGTGGAAACACAAGTTTTCGCTTTCTTCCTCTTTCCTGTCCTATTTCAGGTATAATTTTGATGTTTGCCAACACCTGTTCGCGCGATTGACTAAGCAATCCCCAACTACCCTCAAAAATAAAAATAAAGCATCCTCCTCTTCGAGAATTCCCGATCATGTTCACTACTTTTCCCAAAATTAGGACCCTTTCCCGATTTTCCCCGAGCCTGCGAAGACATTGAAAAATTTCCTACTTTTCCACAGTCAGAATGGCCATCCTGAATGAGCCACAACCGAAGCGTCAGGTATCCTCCCTCTAAAACTGCTCGACTGAGACGCATGGGTGGCGCAACAGAGAGTAAACATCCAAATCTGCATCGTATACGGACGACTCGGACAGCAAGCGTAGGCGAAAGACCGCTCGGACGTGCTCCGTGAGTTTCGTGGAAGTGAAAGGCCATCTGCGTCACTGCTTTAGCTAGCTATGCTACCGTGAAGCACTCATGTCGCACTCGGCTATGGTCACCGGCGTAATAACTCAAGTGAATTTTGCTCATGTTATGAAAGATAATTTTTTTACTTTACGTAAATAAAAAAAGTCGCCTGACAATTACGCCTATGCTGTACGAGGAAATGAGATAGTGCACAAGATATTTTCCGATGAACAAATTAAAATTCTTACTCTATAAACAATCCGCACTGTTAAAATCGATTATCCTGAGGTATTTTGTGTGAAAGATGAGGAGAAAATGAATGAGATCAAGGAGATGATAAATGGTGGTTTATGAATGCATGAAAAAAAGAATAAGAATGCAGCGATTTGCGGACGAAATTGCTATACTCGCAGAGAAAGAAAAATAAGAAAAGGGAACTAGGCTTCATGGAGAAAGGGATTAAAAATAAAACCACAGCATAAAAATGAATAAAAATTAAGTGAATTGTTGGCGGACGGAGTAGGAAAGATAATATCCAAAGAAGACTAGAAAAAGAAATACTGGGAATCGTAGAAGATTGTTGCTATTGTTGCAGCGGAATCACAAAGGATGGAATATACAAGAGGGAAACTACTCACAACAGAAAAGGCAAGAAGGCTTTATATCAGAAGAAACTGCTACATAAGACCCATAGTACCTTCTAGTCAAAACATAAGCAAGCGGTTCGTTTAAACTTTTATATAGTTAGACACAACGAAGGGTGGGGAAAGAAAAGAAGATTAAAAGTAATGGAAATGTGGGGCTAAAGAAGAGTGGTGAAAATAAAATGGACGGTCAGATTAACAAATTAAGAAGTACGGAGAGAAGAAGTCAAAGAGTGGTCGAAGAGAGAAACCTTAGAGGAGGACAAAAATGGAAGAGGGAAACTAACTGCCACATCCTAGGTCATGAGAGTTTACTGAAGGCAATTACTGAAGGAAACATAGAAGGGAAGAATCGCATAGGAAGGCCAAGGATGTGTAGCAAGAATCAGTTGGGGGAAAACTTGAGCGCAAGAAGCACAGAGAGATAGGATAGCTTGAAGTGCTGCTGCGAGACAATCTTCGCATCTAGACGATCACGATATTTAAAATTGATTTAATTTCTTCAACCTCTTAAGAATTAATGGGATCGGCGATGTGCGCCTCATGGAGCACATCTCATTTCACTCATTTTATTTCATTACATTTTGATGATCGCGTTGCTCATCAACTACCAACGTAGGGGACCTTACTTTCGCCAACTTGGGCTATACTTACCGCGACATTTTTAGGTCAGTAATACCAGATGTTGACGAGGAATTACGTACAATTTAGAACTATGCTCGCGCTTTCTTGTACCTGTATATTTTTAAGAAAAAAGTAGGGTGAAACCCGGAGAAAATAAATACGCTACTGCTCATCGGCCTGGATTCTTGCTAAATTTCGTTCCAGGTGGCCAAATTGTGGAATTATAATTAATTATAGCCTGAATGATTAACTCACATATCGAGTCAATTTCACTTTCGAAGGAATGTTTCATTTTTTCTCCTATTCCATTTCCTTACTATAGTCACGTATTGCTGGTTGTAAGAAAGTTTTGCTAGATGTCTAATTATGGAAATATCAGTGTGCATCAGCGATTTTTTGAATTTTACCAAAACGAATTCCACAAAACTGCTATTTTTAAAAGTATTCGTGAGATTAAAGAAAATCCTTCTAGGGTTGCAGAAGAAAATTGGTACACATTAAACAAACATGCAACGACTATTCGTTGACAGAATTCATGCGTTGGATTTTTATCAGCTTTCCTACGGAAAAACATCATTCTTTTATGCGATTACAGTAACATTTTCGAGGCTTAATTTTTTTAACAGCTTGGATAAGAGAAGAAAGAGAATTTTTAATGTTTTTTATGCAGAAATCGGGTTTCCCATTCCGACGGTTCTAGTGATTCAGGTACATCCCACAGGCTCATACAATCAATCCCTGAAGGTCCTCGATCCCTCGAAGGAACTCGATACTCACGGAAAATTATTTCAAAGAATATTTTTGTCTAATCGTTCCCGATGTAATTAAAACCTTTCTTCGTTCGCAGTGCAATGACCCACGTTGAATGCTAACTGAATTCAATCTTCTTGGGGACAAATATTTCATTCTAAATTTGGCTCAAATTTTCCCCGATTTTCTGGACTTTTTAAGCCTTTTGAGCGTGCTAGTTATATTCCTTGCCCTCACTCCCCGTTATAGTTTTCCCTCTCTTGCGAAAACGGAAATGTTAAATATATATTTCACGGGAAAAAATTCTAAGCAAATGAAACTAACGATATTGTGAGAAGATTCCCGATATAGATAGGTGTAAATAAGAAACAAATGACTCCTTATGTATTTTTTACATGACACTGAAATCAGACCACACTAGGCCATAGCTGACAATGTGCAAAAGAAAGATATTGTTCCATCGAGGGATAGTCGCGGTTCCCTGGACACTTCTGCATTGAAATATGTTCCGTGTGATTACGAATTGAAATGCATTACAATGAGTACTTTATCCGCAAGCATCTGGCATGATAAGAGGGGCAACTGCTGCAGGAAAAGAAAAGAACAAATAGGAAAGAATGACGAACCTACTCTTGCCACTGCTACGCCGTTACGGCTATAAGGAAAGTCAGAAATAACTACGTAATCGATGTGCAAGCGGCAACTCATAACGCTGAGGTTCGCATTCTGAGTTTACCCTAATTTCACGGCGTCATCACTAACCACATAAATCTTAAGAGATAGCGGAACTAAGGTTAACCGCCATTCACTCTAAACCGGTTCTTCCGAGGCACGAAAAAAACAGGTCCCCTATCTTTTATTACCAACCATTTCGCAGAACGAATATATCTATCTTAGGGAATGGAACGCCAATTAAGAGGTAGCCTTAAAGAATGCCTCCATTTATTACGCCAAGCCGACGCTATTACATATTTTTAAGCTTCTAAACTAAGGAGAAATGCCTTCGTGTCCGGCCATATATCCCCACAATCAGGTCGGATGTTTTCTTTCAATGCGGAGGAATTGTAATTCCCGCACGGGTTATTTTTCCCGGGGACCTTTGTTAACGATTTTCCCACGAAATCAAAAACAAACACACTTCACCCTTCCGCCTTTGCGAGCGAACGTCGCCCCCCCGGCCTCAAGAGTGTGCATCGCAAAATAGGATCGCGGGCAAAGGGCGCCCCGGGCTGCGGGAGCTAACTCATTAGGGTGGATGACGAGTCGTCAACAGTTAATGAAAACAGTCGAGTCGACTCTCTAAAATTCCGACAGCGGCCGTGGACCGAAAAACACGGATCATCTTCTCGGAGTAGCATTTTCTGGAGCACTCTCCCGCTATTTCTGAGCACTCCACTCGCCCCATGGTACTGCAATGCAGTAGTTCCAGGTATATAAGAGCATCGTAATAGTACCATGGGTATTAGTACCAGGCATAGTGGTACCACGGCTGGAAAAAACCGTCCATGCCATCACGAAATAGCATCCCATCCACATCCTCGATTGCAAACCCGAATATTTGTTTACCGCAACCCTGCACTCCATCACAGGGAAATAATTGCAAAGCACAAGAGTGCACAACTCCCCACAATATTGCATGGAAGTGAAACTTTGATCATACCAGGATAAGCATAAATGTCAAGTAAATGCGGTGGGCATGAGTTACCTGGGGGAGTGTTTGTGGTAAAAATGGAGAGAGCTATAGAGAGAGGAATGGGTGAGTCATGAAAGAATGCGGTTTGGATGCACAGGTAATAGAAAATATGAAAGTCTACTACTCTGATTTGGTCATGTGGGGAGAATGGATGAGAGTCGAATCACACAACAGGTCTATGAGAGCAGAGTGAATGATTTCAGAGGGAGGGGGAGACCGAGAAAGACACAGGTGAATCTATTCGAAGCCTTTCAAGTCAGCCTTAAAAGAGTAAGAGCAATAGAAGGGCATGCATGAAACAATTCTGTGAATGTGATGGAGTCGAAAGAGGTATGCAAGGGTCAGGGCAGTATGGAGTAGATTAGTAAAAGGCAGTAACCCCACCCCGAAAATAACCTAAAATAAATCTTGCTTTTCCCTTCCACAGGCCATCGCAGGTGCCCTTAATTAAGATCATTTTCTCCGTTTTTTCCATAGTTGAACCCAGATCTCACCTCGCATATACAATAAAGCCCCACGGCCCGCGGCTTGTGAAATTCACATAACAGGATCGGATGGACAGTTCCTCTCTCTGCGGTTTCCCAGTTATGTCCAGTATCAAGGACACGGCACGGTTTCGGTGAAGCTAGAGATACACCGGAAGATAACAAGGAGTCGAACCCGGCACCTCATGTCAGTAGCCGAACAATCTAACCACAAGGATACCACGCCACATTTCAATTACTTCCAATATTCGAAATATGTATGTATTTTCTTTCCTGGTGCTGTTAGTGTTAATTATTCGCTAACAGAGACCTCAACGATTCACAACGATGCTTTAATGTCACGTTCATTACCCAAAGGTCCGTATTACTGAATAATGAGCAAAAGGAGCTCACGGATACAGACAACCCTCTGGCTTATGCCATAGGCGATGCTTTCTAAAGCGACGCAATTCAGAATTTTTCGAAAGGAAGACGTAGAACGTGATAGTGACCTCAAAGGACGAAGCTTCGATGTCCCTCGGAGGTCAATGGGATGGCCCCTTGCTTATTTCGCCCTCGTATCCTGTCGCTCCAAGCCCAGAACGCCACTCCGATCGTGAGAGCAAGGGGTGTGGCTCAGTTCTGGAAAGATCCTGAGTACTCTTCCCTCACCTGGACCGAAAACATTTCTTCCGTTGGCACTCATCCATACTGAGTGCACACTCACTGAAGAAAAGGGGAACGGGTCAAGCAGCAATCACCTCGTTTCGCATCGAAACTCTAGATTGTCTTGACTCTCAAAGCTAGGTACTTTCCAACACAGGAGCTTCCCCATACACATACTTAATCACTCACTAATACTTAACACCAATACGTGTGGCCGGGATTGGGCATGGAAAACATCGGTAGCATTATTGCAGCACAAGAGAAAAAAGGGAAGCTAATTGCACATCATTCCTTTCCAAGAGTTTAAGACTGATAGGTGGTAAGAAAAAGTAAATATCACATGAGTAGTTCGAGGTCAAAATGGTTTTGTTCCAGAGGTGATATAATCAAATACGTTGTTGACAGAAAATAGTGATACATTGATTGAAATTGTGAAAATAGTGATGCACACGTACAATACGGTGACAAGGTGTAGGACATTACGATGTGTGTTCATGTATTCATACATATATGATATATTTTTTTATGTGAACCGTCTTCACATTGCGGTACACGTTGGGGGCTCACTTCAACGTTGGAGGTGCCAAATTTTCGGGTTGTTACCAAAGTCTGTTCAATGCTTCTCACCTACTTCAACTAGAGCAGAGAACGATCCATATTTTGAAAAGCTGTGAACATTTAAACAATCATTTAAACAGTTTGTGAACATAAAAAAAGTCATCCTAAAACATTGAAAATTTTCAAAATACGACAAAGTCAAAATCATCTCCGATTTCTACATTCATACGATTTAAACCATTTTAATATCTCGTGAATCACTCAACGGCCTTTAAGAAGCGAATTACATTTAGAAATCTCTAACGATACCTGAGAATGTGCTAAAATAAAATTTCTTAAAAATAGGAAGCAATTAAAACAATATGTAACATTACATTTTTAACTTGTGTGTGTTAGATTTTACTTAACATTTACAGTTCAGTCATAACTTGTTCCCCATTGCAATACCTTTTATTTATCTATTAACACGTTCTGCAGTAATGGTACCAATGGGATAAAACAGATCGGAGCTGAAATTTATTCGACATTTTTGTAACACATTTTTCTACCTCATGCAGCGTCACAACGTTCATCCCGAGACAATATAATTCATCCTTTATAATAATGTTTTAATACTTATTCTCCTGGATGTTTTTATCTCTATGCCCATTTCCATTGAAATTCAACCCCAAAAAGTGAGCTGCTTGACCTGTTAATAATGCCTATGTGCCTTCCGATTTAAATTTCTAATTTTTACCATTATAGACTCGTAAATAGGAGATATCATAGGGCATAGGTAAGAGAAATCCACCACACTCACTTTCTTCATTATACGACTCAAAAATGCATTTGACCAGAGGCAATAATAGACTATTGAGATCCAATTTCAATATTTTTGGGGAAACAATTTTTTTTGCCCTGAATAAACCTGAATAAAAGGGTAATGAACACATTGTTTTATGCCACATACTTTCAGAAGCGGCTCCTTTCGCTCGAATAGATGGAAGCCGCAGAGAAGAGGGGCGGAAAAAACGGTGCGTAATTCACTGTCGAGTCTCTTATCGATCACTTGAGTGTACCCTTCGCAACCGCGAGTTATACCTAATGGTATTTCTACTTCTCAGGAGGAATTCTATGCCAAGAGTTTTCCGGTATCATTTGATGAGGATGACATTAAGAGTCGCAACAAAGAAAATAACCAAAAATATACACCCCTGGCGTGTCCTACTAGTGTCAGCTACACCCAACCCGAAGTTCGACGAAGGAGGACTTCACCCCGAAGCAAAGATACAGCGTTTTAAATTTACAAAGTCACAACAGCGAGACCAGTGCTTTGCCATAGCAACCTGCGATTTTCAAATATACTAAGAGTGACTTATAATGGATAACTCACTGTTGTGTATATATTGTCATCTTGTTCCGTTTAAAGCTCTAAAAAATCCGCAGTGTAAGAGGACGCCTGGGTAGATTAAATGGCTAAAGCACTCGACCGGAATTCGAGGGATCCGGGTTCGAGTCCCGGTACAGGCGAATGATTTTTGCATTGTGAATTTTCCGCATATCAACCTGCGGTTTTCCAAAAGGATATGGTATCCAGGAATTCATTCATCTTTGGTTTCGCTGGGGTGGCACCCCTGGCATCATTTAGATTTTAACCCGGGACCGTGCTGACAGGGGTCAAAAGCGTGGAATATTTTACTTTCTGAATATTTTAAGCAATCGAAACTGCAGTCCATTATTTATGAATAATAACAATTGTATAACAGCATGCAGATGAAATTTGAAACACTCAGACTCAGCCAAACTCATGTTGCGCGCCGAATATAAATTCTTCTCATTCAATCAGTTTCGACCTACATTCGTAATGAATTCGCTAGTGAAATATGAACACTGAAATTTTCATTTTCCTTCATTATATTTTTTTAACACCTTTTCCATCTCCCCTTCGAATCACTTCACCAGAAAATACGCGCTTGCTCAGCAAATGATGCTCTAAATGAAAAAATAAAACGACAGCACAGAGCGGAGCTGGAGCAGAACAGTCACGTTTTGCTGACAAAAAAAACACAATAGCTACATTCATAAGTTTCCTCCTTCAATCACTCCAACGACCAAGTAAGCCTTCAAAGTACCGCAATCTTAAAAAAAAAACCACACACCCGGACACATTTCGGTGCCATGAAGAGTTCGAATAAATCGGATTTTTATCGTGGCAGAAATGAGACTGACTGTTCAGTTAACTCACCAAAAAACATCCTAAATACAGGGTGGCCTCTCACTTTCTAGACTCAAATTACCTACACACGTTTTGCCAATTTCCCCGATGGGCATGCCGTAATTTCCCCGATGTTGACCTCATGTAGCTTCCCCAATTCCATGAAGGAGATCGGAACATAAAGATCGCTATCCATAATTGATAAGGCTTTCTAAATTGAATATTCAACAGTCTTTTCAGCAACATTCGTCGAAAATAAAATGCACGGGGGTTCAAGCTAAGACTAAATGGCAAACTTCACGCAGTAATTATAACGTCACGTCGGTAACTTAAAATTGTGTGAAAAATTTTTTTAAACCATGGATTTTATGTTTCAGCTAATTTTATTTTTTCACGTTATTAAGCTTTATCAAATATTTCTAAAAATTAAGTGTTCGTTAGCACATATTCAGTAATTGACGAAATATTGAATATTTTAGATGAGAATGATAAAAATGTAGGTTATT
The DNA here is from genome assembly GCA_002093875.1 of Calopteryx splendens. Lineage (NCBI taxonomy): Eukaryota > Metazoa > Arthropoda > Insecta > Odonata > Calopterygidae > Calopteryx > Calopteryx splendens. Next base: position 280,219 of record LYUA01001412.1, on the reverse strand, counting down.
TTGGCATGAACGCCATACTAGGACTTTTCAAGTTTTGCCGATGAACCTTTTTTTCGTGCAAGTATATTCCTAACCTTTCAAATGACGTACCGTTCTCTGCTCCAGTAGAGCTCTATGAACCAATGCAGGCAAGCTGAAGGTCTGACACCGCGAGAGCCGAGGTAATCCCCATATATGCACATAAACACAAGACGTTTTATGCCAGAATTCCGTCACTTAAAACGGCAGTAGTCAGAGAAACTGCGAAAAATGCCGACAGTAACTTTTAAGCCCGCTGCTGTGCATACATATGGGATAAATTCACAATGTAAAAATCATTCCCCTGAACTTAAAACTTCACAGAGTGAGAAGACGCCTGGGTATCTTAACTGGATTAAGCACTCGGCCGGAAATCTAGGGATCCGGGTTCTAGTCCCGGTTCAGGCGA
>LYUA01001412.1:95119-111824 GCA_002093875.1 Calopteryx splendens | reverse complement strand
GGGGGGGGGGGGGGACGGGGATGTCGGGAGTACAACGGGAAATCTCGCAAAAAAACATGGTACTCTGTAAGTATATTCGGATAATGAGTTAGATTGCCGACTCGGGGAGGCGAACGACAAGCACAAATCCCCAATTCGCAAATTAGCGCGAAGGGCATCGAACGGACGGTGGACTCGAAGGGTTAGAGGCCAAAATCTCGGGACAACTCCGATAAGTCTACGGAATAGAAAAGAAACCTCGAAACCCGGCCCTGAAATTCATCCAGCTCACTGGAGAGGCAAGAACTGAGATCGTGCGGGGATAATCCAGGTGGTCATAAGTTCTGCCGACGATGGGGTCGTTCACACTGACGCGAAATCATCATCTCATGCTCGGTAGTTGGACATCTCAACTCGGTAGTTGGACACCAAAAAAAAAAAAGAATTCTGGTAAAATACGTTTCTTCTGCCGGCATCCGCTAAATTGCAAAACAAAAGTAAAAATGTCCAAAGGCCCCATCCACCCGTTATAGTTACTACGTCATCGAGTTCGGCTCGACCTACGCCACAGGGAGATAGACCGTAAGAGCTCCGTGGCGATAGCATGGAACCAACTTGTGACGTAACTACTATGGGCCCAACCCTTTCGGCGAATGAGTTTTGCGCTCCGATCTTTAGCCACATGTACTCGAAACATTCTTGTTTTTCAAACGCCATTCAAAACGGCAAGAAATAATTTGTGGACGAACTCTTTACGGACGCGTAAAAACCCCTCTTGTGTCTGCGTGTAGAGTATCACAGCAATGGGGTGTCCGAGTAAATTCGGTTTCCTGTCAATTTTTCCTGCAACGGTTTAAAGATGATCCAAAAATCAGGTTTCCAGGGTATCAAAATAACGAGCTTGGGACGATTTTTACGGTTCAGGATCAATCCTGGCTTGAATTATGCAGTTTTGCGGCAGCGAAACGCTGTTGAACTCATTTTTTTTTCTTCCCAATGGAATCGTTACGGTTATGTACACAAAGCACACACTCGTGCTATGCTGGTTCGGTCGTGCTGAGAGAATGGACGAGAGTGGAATCACATAGTAGATACAAAAGAGGAGAGCAAATGGTTTGAGAGGAAGGGGTAAACGGAGAAAGCCATGGGTTATCATGGTTGAAGAAACACTCAAGGCTAAGAATATTCCAAAATTTTCGTAATACAACATATGAAACAATGCATGAATATGAATGGCGAAAGAAGTTTGTGAGGATAAAAAAGTATGAAAATAATCAATGAAGTGCTGGAAAGTCCTTAAAATGAGGCTTCTTCCTTTGCCTTCCCCAGAAAGGGGACACCGTGGATGGTATGTACGTATATATAGACGGAATGGCAACTTTCTACATAACCTACAACAACGAAATTCATAGAATAGTCGGTTGCGCGTTCATAGAACTTCCCAATTCTGCGTTTCAAATTCAAGTGGTAGTCACGCCTCGAAGAGTCAACTAACTGCTGCTGCAGCACGTAGAGCACATTTTATTATCCACAAGAAAAAGCGTGATCAAATTTTTCCTAAAATGGCAAGATTTTCTCGTAGGACTATATTCATAAGGAAGGGCATTGAGTGAGTAAGAAGGCATATGTTTCAAGATAACACAGCGGTGGCGAGGCAGCTCAATGTGTGGCATGTCTGGCTAATGACCAGAGGACATGCTCTAATCCGGGGGATGCCTTCGAATACCCAGTTAAGGTGACTGGAGAGGTAATTGTGAGCATTAAGAGCGCTTTTGAATTTTCTGATTTTTCATTACCACCTAGGATTTATGAGCACCTCATTATCTTAGCATATATACGTAATCGGGAGTAAACACCGAATCCGAATTGTAACTTATGGGGCGTGAAGATTACATGTACTTTGAACATCTGCGTTAATTAAAAGTTTTGACGACTCCGTTGAATCCGCGCGCATTTCGAAAATACAACAGAAATTTTTATCAAGTGAACGTATGAGAAAAAAAATCATGCCGGGTAATGGGCGCCGATTAGAAAAGTGACTGTTACAATTTTAAGCATCATCTTCCACGACTATGTAGGCACAAAGAGTGGAATTAATCACGTAATATCGGAACCGCCACACGTAACAGGCAATTAAAAAAAACCTAGAATTACAGATAAAAGTAAACCATATAAATATAATTTTTGATTGATTATAGTAAAATATTCGCTATATTTTGTAAAAATCTATTCGCCTTAAAAAATCTATCAAACCAACTAAAACCCGAGCTGAGTGGTTTCTTCCTGAGAAACCGGAAGAGACACATTAAAAGGGGTCGGCCCCCCTGTTACCAGAATGTATACACTGCAAAAAGGTGAACCATGGGGTGAGTTCCACCCTCACCTATCAAACCAATGTTTGGGTTGAACAGTGTGATTTGGAACTAACACATAAGTGCGCATCTCTATTCAATTTGGGGAATTGTGCAAAACATAGAAGTATTACGTCAACAATAACAGGTAAATATCAATGCTCACCATAACCGCTGAGGATAATGATAATTCACGGAGAAGCGATTTAGTGTTATGCCAGTTTCAGGCGTGATTTCGAGGAATTTATGTACCAACACTCCGAAATAAAGCGCCAAATTTCACAGTCGACAATTTTATTTTTGCCAACACTACGATTTTCAGCTTTATGCCATTCCTAAGTTTAAAAAAAAGAAAAGGGTGGACTGCACAATTTGGTGTTTAAAAACAAAATGAGCATTTTTCAGTTTTGCGGTTTTGTAAACTGTTGTGAACCAATAAGTTACTATGACACGGAATAATAAAAGGCTACCAAAGGAGTGAAGTTTTTTCACCGATAAATCTATTTACTTACCTAAACGGGAATTGTGCTACTTTGACGGAAAAAAGTATTATTTTCCATGTTTAGACCAGTGATATAGTACTAAAGGAAATTATATTTTTCTGCTTTCCACATAGGTAATAAGCCCGGTGATGGGTGAATGTGATAGGATAAGCAAGGTGTGCTTAGTCCCGTTGTCGCAGACCATTTCGGCGTGTTAAAAAGGTGTTTAAATATTCTCAGTCCATTTGACGTCGTTCAGTGAGTGCGTATCTCTTCGAGCGGCCCATAAAAAGTCGGGAAATGGAAATCTAGGTACATACATTAACCGTAGCGAGTAATCGCAGCAGTATCGACTATATTAGCTATCGGTCACGTTGACGTAACGATTTTTCCGCAATATAAAAACAGTCCAACCAGTTCCATCATAATGCATGGCCCACGAATGTATTTCTTACCTCTCTCGTCATAATACTAATATTTCTGTCTAAAAAAGCGATAGTTTGGGAAGGCGCTTCTTCCATTCGAAACGACGACGACGACTGCGGACTGGAAAAGCCGAGCAAGGAAATGCGATCAATGTGACCGCAATACGTGTTATTCCAAAACAAGCTGCTGCGTGAACACCGAGTTTATGGACCACGTGAACGAAGGAAATGCATTTGGAGAGGTGATGACGCCCAAAGTATGTCACTCGTGGTTATAACTTGTTCATAATAACGATTAATAATCGCGGATTTCAATCATTACCTACTACTATTTCCATTCCGAATTTGAATAAAATTTGTCGTACTCCATATCTTAAGTTCGTACTTAACCCCATAAATTCAGGAATCCAAAGAAACTTCCGGAACAGCACGAGACGAGAGATGAAGATATTAAACAGGAAAAGCGCTCGAGGCTGGGACATTAGCTTCTTCTTCAGAGGTACTGTGAAATCATGAAAAACGTAAGGTCAAAATAAGGGGCCTATTCAGCGTCGCTTGATTACTTAATATATTTTACGACAAAATAAGGTTTATCTACTTTGGAAATCATGAAAAACGCAAAATCAAATGAATGGATAATTTGGGTAGTTATTTGAAGAAATAATTACATAATTTTATGACATGACAGACAATTTCATATTTAATGACAAAATAAGTTTAAATTACTTTTTATAAGCATTTAAATGACAAAATGATGCAACAAAAAAGTATGATCCAATAAAATACTCTTCCATTACCCATATGATCATCGCCGACTGCCACGGTTTCTTTGACCTATAGTTGACTCGTGTTTTTATGGCTCCGTACAGTAAAACTGCCTAAAAAAATGACCTAATAAACACAAGCATATTAAATGTCCTCAAAAATTTTTTAATTATAGGTTAAACGCACCCTTCACGGTTCACGAATAAACATTAAATAACCAAGAAATACCTAGTTAACACTTAACCCATCAATTCAGGAATTCTTGGTTACAGAATCTAAATCAGCAAGGTACGGTGGAAGTAAAACTTCCATTTACATGCGACTAAGAGAAGAATATGTAATGATATATTAATTGGAATACAGAGGAATGATACTTAGGCAGAAAATGCACCAGAAGGTTGAGTGAGAATTATAAAGCATATCTAGCGAGTTACGATGTGTGATGTGTATTTCATCATAGCGAGTCATTAAATGCAAATAGATCATTAGAAGCTAACTTATATCCGCCAGAGAAATAATTCATACCGTAATTACGTAATTAAGTGCTTTCTTATGTACAATCATTTTGTCGTCGATTCCCGGTTGACAAGTATGATTAATTTAAGAAATAGGATGTCATGAAAGAACTTTTAAAAGTTACGCAACGTAAATCTACTCACGAGTCTCGTATTTTAGAATTTAATCGTCAAAAGCAAACTTTCACTGGATAATGACGATTTAGCGCCGATATAAGTGTCGCGTGACTGAATTCATAACGCTGAACTTCAGAGTTTAATTTTCTGGCCCATTTCAAACCGTATCTACAGTTATTGAGGGGCACAATGAGTAAGCCATCAACATATAAGTGTATTGCATTGTTTGATTGAATAGAATATGTTATACGCAGTGGCTTAGTGAAATATTGAGGACTAAGATGCAAATATTGTTATTATATGAGTAATAGCAGTGGTGATTTACAGACATGCTATAAAACACTATTGACAGGTTGAAATCAAACAATTCACACGTGTAAGTTTCATCATGCAACCCACCACAAGGAAGTGTGGCACCAAGACACCAAGACTTAGGGTATTAAAGAAATAATTGTAGAGGTGTTCTACTTTAGGCTTTCATTTCCAGCATATCAAATGGTTGTAGGAATTCGTTTCCACTGTTTTTCCGGTTGCTATCTCGAATGGTGTAGGGAGAAAAAGATCCCTGATATCATTTTACCCTGCTTCTCATTGGTATATCACCTACTTACGCAATGCGGGACAATAGTTATTCCCTCTGTGTCAGCATTAAACCCATTTGGTTTTTATTTATCCAGCCGATTAAGTCGTGTTTCCAACGGCTCCAATCCTAAATTTCCCAACAGTTTTGTAACCCATTCATTACGATTTTGAAAGATGTTTCTGAAATTATAACACATTCAATCATTCAGTCAATTCATATACTAATAAATTCAATTCAGGGTCTCAAACGCCCGACGCGTATTTGAGCTGAGATTTTAAGCTAAGGCGTAACAAAACCTCTGAAAAACGTTTTTGCTCGAGTATTTCCCCATATACTATATATATATACCTATGGCTCGAGGAAGCCAGTTTCGTCAAAGGATGCCACTCAAGAAGTAAGGTATGCACCAATTAGAATAAAAAGCGTGCATCCATGACTCAATGAGTGTAAAAAAAACAAAGAATATGATTAAATTCACCATGTTATAGAATTATGGATTAATTTTTATTAACGATAGTAGCTAGGAAACATTTATCCACATCAGCATCGATTGTGAATCAATTTTTCATTTTACAACTCCTAATTTTCCTAAAGTAAAACGAAATAAAAGATGAAAATGAATATTCCATCCGTAAAAATTGATGACTTTTATTTGTTTATTACTTTACTCTTCATCAATGCGATAAAAATAAATCACAGTAATCAATCCGAAGGTTGGTTTGGTGAGGGTTGAGCTCACTCAATACCAAGCCCAACGGCGTGTGAAATTCACACCTCAGGGTAAGGGGGCCAGTTCCTTTTCCTGTGCCGCCATCCAGCGATTTCCCAATATGACCTGATACCCTAAAAATCACACAGCTTGGGTGAAGCTGAGGGTGACTACAGGCGTCACCCGGAATCGAACCCAGGCCGTCCGGTTAGTAGCTCAGCGAACTACTCAATGGACTACCGTCCCCCTATCATCAGTATGATGAGTTTACTTAATAGGGTGCGAATGTGTTTCTTACTTTTTTCAGTATATGCATATGTTCGCATATGCATATACTGAAAAACACGATGGACACAGGAATTTGGTTAGTATCAAGGCCATCAGCATGAAAGACGAGGTTAAAGAAAGACTTTGTTCGTGAATTTAGTCGCCAATTGCTGCCCCTTCCATATGCATTTTTTTAAAGAGCTCACACTCTAGCCCTCTTCTAGCTCACACCTTCAGGATACAAGAGAAGGTCACTGTTCTTCCAATGAGCTAACTTCCTAATTGGATGGACACTCGAGTCCCGCGTTCGGAAGGTTTGTTCCCGGGTCGTTTGCCGTCATCACTGAATTGGAGAAAAATGAGGCCGGAGACAAATGGGAAAGGCATCGGAATCTCACGCTTCCCGAAGGGTATGACTCGAGCAGATGTTGCGTAACGCCCGTGGGTATCTGCTGTCACCCGCTCCTTGAAGAGGCAAGGAGAAGGAAAACGCGCACACAACCCCGCGCCCTGTTTTCGTGAAAGGGACGCCGAAACAAAAATGTCGCGCGCGCGCTCACCGTCGCAAAGCCAGTGCAATTTTCCTCTTCTAAAAATGGGACGATATGCGTAGGTATGCTCCGGCTAACTCGTCGTATTTGTGAGCGGGATCAAGGAGGGCGTACGCGTTAAAATCCACCCGTTGCCCCAATCGAGTGGCGTTGCTCGATGATACGCTCGAACTCCCTCTGACATGAATTCTCGATTTCATTCGAGAATACAGCAGATGGGCGTTGAAATACGATTTGCGGAAAACTTTTTTTTCTAGGATTAACCGATTACTCATTTAAAAAAAACGAAAATTAAAAGGGTGATATGTCACCGTCCACTCGGCGATGCCTATTAGATCATCGAATATTTATTTGGCAGCACAAGGTGTAATTTACTGGGTGTGACTGAAACGACAATAGTAATTTTTTAATGCTTCACAAATATTATTTGTTCAAGAAGTGCGACCAAGAGCTCACTGCATAGCACATCATCAGCTGCTTATCATGTTGGCAAATAGCGACACCTTGGACGTGCTTCTCGAAAAAAAAACAATTGTGTGGCTTTGTGTACTATGTTGCAATACATTAGTGGGCAGAACAAACTATGTTTCTGGATTTTATTCAAATGCTATTCCACCATTCCAAGTCCAACATCGTCGAATTAAGGCATATTACGATGCTACTGGTACTATTTATATCATCAGAGATTTTCCCAAGTGGTGACTTCGGCGAAGGAGACGGATGAAAACGTGAACATGCTGCGGAGGTTTTCGACACTCACGTTACTAAACGCTTTACGTCACTCACGTGAAGTTATGTGAAAAAGCATCACTGCCATCACACTGTCACCAAATTTCGTACCTTCTTACCGTGGCTCTAGGATCAAATGAATGTTTACGGAGAAACACGAGAGCTATGGACGATAATTCAATCGATGTTTATCGAAACAAAAGTTCAGGATGAGGTCTAATCATAGCGAAATAATACTTCCACGGGCTTATATTTTTTTCTTTCGAGTCCTTCCCTAATATTCCTCTGATGAAGCCAATTTACTTTAATACAGCTCAGCAAACGTTTTTCCGCATTTTCGCCTTATAGAGAACTATGGATAATAATAATCAAGGTGAGGGTTCATAAGTCTCGTAAACGATGTGGTGACGAAATCACGGCCGCTCATCGTGTTAAAAGGTGGACTTTTTTATTCCCAGCGTGGCTGCGAATGGATAGTGTATCCGATCCCCCTTTTTCAGAATTTCATTCACGAAAAGAAAACATTAACTTTATACAAATGCCCAGTGAAACAAAAATAGAAAATATTCTGCCGTCTGTCAAATAAGGAAGTTACGTGTGTTCGCAAATAACTTCGTAATTTCATTCAAAACATTTTACACAAAATGACATAATTATATCACTGTAGGTACTGGTTAATTTCGTTGAAAGATTACATTCCAATGATTCCTGCGTATGCGAAATATTCACAACATAAAAATCAATTGCCTAAACTGGGACACAAACCCATATCCCTCGATTTCCGAACGAGTGCCTTATCCAGTTAAGCTACCCAGGCGTCCTCCAACTATTGTGACTTTCTGGAGAGATACGAGACGGCGGTGAGGCAACTAACGTCGGCTTAAATGCTCAAATTTGAGTGGACAGCACGCCTCGGCAGCTAACGAAATTCCGTTCCGCATCTCCTAAACGCTTTCCGATTGGCTTGCCACCCGTGACGTTAACGCTAAGACGAACATTGAAGTCGTCCTGATGAATAACCTTTGACGCGACGCTGCTGCTCTTACGACATAGAGCTCTCCATTACATATTTCTGCAATCTAGACTACCTTTATGACGACGCGATCACTAACGTCATCTGATACGGAAATTAACCCGAAGGGTGGTGAAAGAGATTATGCTAGATTTCACCTCAAGTCCTAACCTATGTGAAATTCACACATCAGGATATATAGGCCAGTTCCTTTACTTGTGCCATCTGCGATATTCCAGGAAAATATAGTACCCGGAAAATCATCCAGCTTGGGAGAAACTGAGGGTGTCCATATACCTCAACCATGATGCTGGAGCTTTAGAAACATGCATAATACGAAGTCAGTTAAATTAAGAGTTTCCATACATTTTTAATTCACATAATTTATTGTGCAAAAATTTAATTTTATGCTATAATGTTAGTTCAATATGTAATGATTATGTGGTACACGTTTCATTGATTTGACTCCAGCATTGCATCAGCGGCAGCCGTTGTTGCAAGTTTCAAAAACATTTTCATTTCGCCTACGGCAAATTATCGCTTTCCACAGAAGTTTTTCTTCACATTAGGGAACAGGAAATAGACTCATGGAGTTGTGATGGTCTGGACTATTAGGGGTATGTGGAACACACGCCACATTGATTTTCGCGAGACATTCAGCTTGCACGCGAACGTCCTGTTTATTGGGCATGAGAGCAGCCTCGGAATCCACAGCACAAACACACGTCTCATACACAATTTTTCTGTTGCCAACGTGTGGGTGGCACCCAATGCAATTTTCAATATTGTTGATAGTGCTCTTAACATTATTTGACGATCATCTTCCACAATGGCAGAAGCGGGGTTAATGTTTACTTCCGTAAGAGCAGTGGGTCCTAGTCCACCTTCCTTTGAAGCTGATCGTCTCCCTTCTTTGAACATCAAACCATCTTCCGGCATTGTTCTAGGGAAGAACTCACTCTCCATAGCACTCTTCCTATAGTATTAAACAGGCCTCAGCTGCCGATTTGTTCAGAAGTAAGCAATACTTCAATGCAGCGTATTTCTCCCATCGTCCATCATTGCCGTAGGCGAACTGAACATGTTCCAACTTTTAATGGCTACCGCTGACGCTATGCTAAAATCAAATAAATGAAACTTGTACCGCATATACCTACATTACACATTAAGCTATTAGCATAATTTAAACTTAAATTTTTGCACAATAAATTATGCGGATAAAATATTTATTGACACACTTTATTTAACAGTTCTCGTATGTGGGTCTGTCCGGAAGAAACTAACATTTACCAAGTACATGCATAATATAAAAATACGGCGATGTAAAAGTGAAAGAGACAGGCTATTTCCCGTCAGTTGGCTCGCACGAAGAATAGAATAGAGTATAAGAGACCCATATCAAAAAGCAACAGTACAAGAATTGAGAATAATACAGAGGAAAACCCGAAACTATAAAAACTGTAAGGTGAGAACCCTGACCACCCCATGATTAATACGAAATATGGGATAAGATATCCCAAAGAATCGACGACTCATCCCTGTATTAAGCATGTTAAAAAGGCACCAATGGTGTTATTTAAAATGCGATAAAGAGGAACTAATCAAATCCCCACCATACATCGCCAAGTGGTGGTAAAATTAAGAGGAATAGACGGCCGAACCGATAGATTCGAGAATTCGTTTTTCCCAAGCACGACCCAGACTACACCACAATGAGAACAGAATTCTGATAGGTTCACCCACACATATATATCACTTTTTCCCTTTCTTTTCATTCAAGGCTGGTGTCGTACCACCCCCTGCTAATCCACCCTGGGGCGACTTTTCGGGATATTCTGTGGACGCAGATGAACCGGATTTTATGTATGACCCTCGGGTAAGTAGCCGAACGCTCCACCCACTGGAGTAGCATGCCGCCCGGCTGAAGACTCACCAACACACCATTCACGTGGGAGAAATGTGATCCTAATGAGCGAAGAAATAGCTGCAAACGCATTACCCATCGGTCGATTTACACCGTGAATAATTTCCCCCACTTCCGTAAAAAAATAACTCCTGCACGCCAGGAGCTTATTGCAGGATAAAAAAAATATACACGGAGGCAAAACGGAAAGATGTCAAAAATGCATCTCTTCAATCGTCATACATATTCAGGAAGTTTCACAATCGCAGATGTCAATCCGAGTTAACGACGTTTCAATTCGCCCAATCCCGTTATGCAGATGCAAATGCAAGTCATCATTAATATCCAAAGACAGATTAACTGTTGCCCTCCATTCCTCTCTTCGTAATGCAAATTCGTTAGGCCTTGATAGCAGAACACCTTCACTTCTCCTCAAAAATCCACTGTCCCAAGGTGTGCCACATCCACTCGATTACTTCTTTCCATATAGTGTGGAGTCTAGCCCTCTTCGACTCTTCTCTGGTCATCCTCGTTTCTATTCCGAATTTCCCAACTCGAGGATGAGACTATTCGACGCCTATTCTTCTGGTGGCCACTTTCCCAATGGCTTACGTCTCTGATCCACAGAGTTCCAATGTCCATGCTAGTTCTTCCACGTACTTTCTTGTCGTGCAAGTACAATTATTCACGGAATAGGCCAAGTCTTGAATCTGCCATAGAGCCTGTGGAAGACACTCATGTGTTCCATATAGAAATCGAACCGATTCGTGCGTCAATCGGATTCGCGCATCTACTGTCATCTTCGAATCCTAGCTGTGAGAGATTTGGTGACATAAAAACCTATCGTGGAGCAGTACATGTGGACTATAGGAAAATAAGTTTTATTTCACAGCAAAGGCAGTTATACTGGTCACCAATAAAAGGATGGAGACGAGGGCATACGATTACAAAAGGGAATGATCAGATTGGGTTTGGAAAAGGTAGGGGAACGCATGATACCATAGCAGTAATAAGGCCAGAGAAATTAATTAAAAATAAAACTAGTTGAGGCAAGAAGATAAGCGTAGGCTGGAGGATTTTGAGATGGGGTGCGAAGAAGGATATATCGAGTTTGTTGAAGATTGTGAAAGAGGGTAGAATGTTGAGTAAGCGAGGAAGGGGGAGGAAAAAATAAGGCATATTGGACGGAATGGAGGGAGACAGGAAGCACGCGGAGTTAAAGAAGGGCGTTACTCTATTCCGTGTCGCGTTAGAAGTGCAGCAGTGCATAGTCATATAATGTAGCATTCCATCAAAAACCTACTTTAACCTACCAAGAGACTACCTTTAATTAAAAAAATTATGAGTTTATTAGGAGAAAGAAAAGGAACAGATGAATAGAAGGCCTCTACGTAACCCCGAGCGCGATATGACAACTTGGGTTATGGACGATACATACCGACCAGCTTACGTACGACCTTGGAGAAAGCCATCGGAATTAGACGCACTATGCGCATTACCTCTCCCATCTTCAGTCGGACCGGTGAAGATATGATACAAGATCTCAAGTAATATTAACGACCCTTAGATATGGGCAATGTGCTAAATGATCAATTGTAGATATTGATAGGAACTCCAAATATTTTACAAGACGCGGATTGATTGAATTGAAAATCTAAAACTGAACATTTTGCAATAGATAATTAACGCTTGAAAAATTTACACAAACTATGCTACCAAAATGTATGGTGACATAATAATGTATGATTAGAAAAACATAACGCACCCAATTGGTATATCAGGTTACATATATAATGATTGACATTCGTCTCAATTTTTGTGTTCTTGGGATTATCTTCAACCACAGCGATTCCTTCCACCGCGCCGTGGATGATGAATCACACTCTAGATATAAACTTGATCTCCGAAATAAGGTAAATTTACTCGATTAATATGCAATGGTGGAAAATAAATGAGATGAATGATAAAGACGAGAAGGATCTTCAATAAACGAGAGTTTGGATTTTTTGTCTTAGGGTTAGATATATCTATCAAATGATAATGAAAACTATTTAGGTGACAGGAAACCGCCAACAAATACCCCTCCCATTCACTTCTTCATTTAAGATAAGGAGGAGAACACAGGTTACGGTAGAGAAACGCTCGTCTAAGGTCATGAAGAGGTTAATATGGGAGAATGAAGTGAAGACCTCGTCAAACCAATTCCAGGTTTGATGTATGTTGATGTTTGATAATTATACCGCGGATTGGCATTGGGAAAGGAATATCACAAAGTCCTACAAGACCAGAGGTATCTGAGGCTTGCATGAAGTGGATATTAACCCCGAACTCTTAAATTCCCGTTCAGGAAGGTCGAAAAAGCCTTTTATCACAGCCTAAGTCCGGTCTAAAAAAGAAAGTTAACTTATGCTTACTACAACCTGATCAGTTCCTTCAACAATGGATTTTCTAACGGCCTCCGCTTCGAATAGTTCCAAAATTCCGACGCTCGGTATGCTCAGCAGTGCAAGGAAATTGAGCGATCTCCATGGAGATAAGTCCAGAAAATGAAATTCGAAAGCAGTTTCCTTTTTTCTTTATTCGGGTAACCACGCAAGATTCAGCCCAGGTGTAATCGCAGGAGTAGACTCCCAAGTCGTTTCGTGTAATCGAAGGCCGTAATAATAAAAGGAGGGAAAAGGGAAGTAGTTCGCGCATAAAAAAAGAAATTACCATCCATCCATGCATGCGTGATTGGTCTATAAAGAGATCTAAAAGCTTTAAACAGCCATTGATTATTCTTAGCACTATTTCAATTTCACCACAGCGGGAAGGATGATAGTATGCGCGGCATAGAGGAGGGCGATGGAGGATTAGTCTTAATGGATAGTTAACCCAAGGGTCGCAGGTTTATTCCCGCCGTGGGCATGGGCACGTTCTTGGGATGCTTTCTGGGAAATGATCATGTTTTAGAGATAATCTTATTTTTATTAATGGAGGTCTAAAAAGTGTATGGGTAGGTTTTTGATAGGTTTCTGACAGAAACTTCACAACACAGTAAGATTTGAAATAGTTTTGGATAGTAAAAATGCTGCCACAACTCCTTTATTACTCCATAACTTCAGCTCTTCTAAGTTTTCACTCTCACTCAATCGATTCGATGTCTCCATTCTCGGCTTTCAATCCTACCCTATATTCTGCCTTTATATCGATTCACACATCTTCCTCCTCTACATTTGAAACAGAACTTTCCAGGGGATCATAAGAATTAATCTTCATCTCATTAATCTCACAGTCTCATAATGCGTTCTGCAATGCGAAAAATTAATCAACTTCCCGCCCACCTCCTTTCCTACCATTTATCTTTTCCACCTTGCTGAATAATGCGATTGGGAGGGGGGGGATATTGGGTGAGCGATGTAGAGGGAGAGAAGATTAGACATGTTGGACGGAATACAGGGGGACAGAAAGCAGGCGTAGCTGAGGAGTGGTTATTGTAGTTTAGGGTGTTGCAATGTTAGTGTCGTGTTGGCCGTGTGTCAGTAGTGCCTCCAAAATCTACCCTTATCGGTGGACTACCATTAATAACAACTTCCCTTGCCATTCTGAACGTTTCCACCGGGCCTAAGTTCAAAAGGATGGATAATAACGGACGATCGTGTTAGTGACTGATACTAAGGATGTGTCATGTCATCGGTGTCACAAAACCCACCGCCACTACCTTAGCAGTAATGCCATCAAAGAGCTGGAGGTCAAACACTCACACCCGCATTTCAGTCCTCGTCATTCTGTTTTTTTCTCCCTAGTCCCGAACACCCCACGCCACATTAAAACAATAAGAATGCCTATGACCAAGGAATCTCCGACGACTTCGAAGGCATCGAATTTACATGCAACGCGATCGCCATCGATGTGACTGACACATCATTTCCTCGTCCACATAAATTAGATATTGATCGACAAGTGAAACGCAGCCCCGGAAATGATGAAACTTCATTATTCAAACGTTTCCTTAATTCCACGGAAATGACGAATTTTGAAATTGCAAATTTTGCATCTTATGTTTTGAAAGAGAAGCGCCAATTGCACAAAAAACGATACCCATTTGCTCAGATATTTGAGTGAAGGACTGACCTGACCAATTTAAAAAAAAAACACGATTGCAATTTCTCACTCCTATTTTACCAAGACGTGAGAACCAAGTTTTCATGTTAGAATGCAAGGGTTACTAAATTAGCATGTAAATTTGAAATCCACTCAAGGGTGAGCAAGGATAGATGGGGTTGGTGAATGGTAGAATGACTCAAGGGATGAAATAAGGAGTGGCAACTCTAAGCTGAATTATGTTCAAGGAAGCAAAATACGTACATACAAGATATCAGTATGAGTCTCTCAAACCAATAACTTACCAATAACTCACGCATACCCAACAAATACGTGTTTCAGCAAATGTTTTCTACGCATGTGTAATAAACAGATTATTCATTAAGATTTGTTTGGTTCGAATGTACAGACGAAGGCTGCCCAAAAATATTTTCGAAATGGCCTGCAGAGGTAAACTTTTTTTTACATTCATTCGGCAGCTTGCTCCATTTTAAAAAACTCAGAGGAACCATTCGCACTTTTGAAAGCGTCGTTGCTAAAATAATACTCTCAAGAGACAGTGGCCATGTCTTAATTGCTACAGAGAAATTTACTTAAAAAATGCAAGTTACATAGGTGCGCATAACAATTTTGTCCACCCAACAAAAGAAAATGCATATGAATTATGTAGAAAATAAGAAATTGTTGCCACAAGTATCAGATATTTATAAAAATGAAAAAAATGGTTATTTAAAAAGCTTTGTTTTAAAATAGTTTCAGGTTTTAAAAACTCAACGCAAATTTTCAGCAAATGCATCTGTACGTTAAAATTTTACGATCAGATAATAAGAGGTACCATCACATTAGAGTTACATTTTCATTTTAATCGCTGAACTCTACCACTTAAACATTAGCAAAAACTCTTAAAACTTAATGTTAATTTAATTTTCTAACTTCGCCCGGTTACGAATGACTCAGAACAACGAACGAACTAACGATCGCGAAGGTTCCAAATAAAATATTCGCGTCGCGTATATAAATTTCGGACAGTTTCATCACTGTGCTCTTCCTAAGTCAACCCTTTACATACAAATTTCCCGGACAATGGTCACCTCCGTTGGCCGAAATATGGATATAGGTGTATTAAAAATTTTTATTGGCTATAGGATCCATCTCTTCATCTACCTTTAGTACGTAGGTTATCTTTCATGATGATTTAAACGAGGCGAGATTAGGAATATGCTTCCACATTTTCTACATTTAATAAAAAATCGAGGCAGAAAGACTCAATGGCCCACCACAATCGCTCCAACCAACCACATACCACCTAAAAGTCCACACGATCCGGGCCATCGCGGAGTCAAATACCCACAGACCAACGTGGACCTTGGCTAAATATCAGCAGCGCCTCATAGGAAATTTTTTTCTAAAGCATAAATGACGACCATTGCCAATCCACGGGCACTATTGTGTTCCCCAGGTGAAAAATTTCATCACCTGGAAGGACGGTAACCGGCACAGCAGCGTCCCCTTCTGACCCCGCCGCGGAGCGATAATGCGAGGATTTCAAATTTCCGGCGTTGAAATAAAATATTCAGAGATGTCAAAAACACTCAAGGGCGAGGGCGAGTTATCCGCTCCAGCCGCCTCGGATCCTCCTCAAAATTCCCTTTCCGGGATTGAAAGGTAAGGCCGGTCACACCCACGGAATCGCCACTCGAAGTCCCCTCCACTCTCGGACAAAAACGCGCGCGCGCCCACTGCAAAATAGCTCTTGCTTCCCACCAAGTCCAGGACGCGCGAAAACAATTAGCGGAAGGGAAAACTTAAGAAAACGGTTTGAAACTTTCTCTGCCGTCTCTTCTCCACGGGTGCGAATTGCGAGCAGGTGTGTGCATGTGTGCCGGTGTGGGTGGGTGCGGATGTATCCACGCCATTATTTATTTGGCGGCAGCCGTGGGATGCGTCAAGGGGGATTTCAGGTATCCGGGAGGTGAGGCGCGGAGGTCGTTCAACCAACTGCGTGAAGCTATTCGTACCGCATCGCTTACATTAGACCGAAGTGCCGTTTCCGGATTGGTCGCAAGTCGTGCCGCAATTACATTCAAATATGAAAAAAATCCACCTTAGCCTTTAACCTTACTGTTTGAGGAAAAAAGCGAAAAATTTAAAATTTAATTAAAATGTAAAAAATCATTCACTTAAACCAGGATCCCTCGATTTCCGGCCGAGTGCTCTAGCCAGTTAAGCTACCC
>LYUA01001411.1:273315-286068 GCA_002093875.1 Calopteryx splendens | reverse complement strand
ATCTCTTGGACAAAAATTTAATAAGCGCAAAAATTCCGAGAATACCAAATTGCCAAATAATTAGAATGTGATTGACGGGGACGATGTGTTTTCTTCAATAATAAGAGCACACAAATGAAAATTTAAGAATGAATTTCCCTCCCATAAAAATAAGTTTTCAATCGAATTAATCCGATTCTCATTTTCCGCAAAGCAACCATAAATTTTCAAGCCAAACTACTATTTCCTATTTTTGTTTCCATCTGTGGAATTTTGTCATTTGGAATGCCGTGCGGAACTGAGCTTTATTGCGAGTCGCAAACACAGCACCGAGTTGCGACTCGCTTCCGATTGCTAAAGTTAGCGGGACGGTCGAAGGCGAAGCCCTATGGAAGGAAAAAAAGAAAAAAAAGAACAAAGTCGAAGATGAAGCCGGCTACCGATGGAAACAACACGAAAACGTCAAGGACGGTTGTGTGATCAAAGGTTTACTCACAAGAAACCAAAACGGTTCGCGGTCAGATTCACAAAAGCTCCGAAGCGTCCCTTCATCTTCTTCCTCCGCTTTTGTTTGTCAAATAAATTCCATTTCTTCGAGACGCTTTCCCATGAGCGGAATTTATTTTTGTGGGAGCGAAATTGGCATTTCAAAGTCACCCCGTGCTTTCCTTTTCGATTTACGGAAAAACCTAAAGCGCCGGCAGCACCCGGCGGCCAGTTTGAGCCGAAGTCGTGTGACTTGGGAAGGAATACGACGTGCGCGTATATAAACACTTTCCAGACGATCGTTCCCCGCATTTACTCCACCTTCGTCCGCGGAAACAGTGAAGATGACTAAGCTAATAAAACTGGTGAGATTCTGTTTTTTCCCTTTTACGTAGTTGTTAGTTGCGCCCCCTAAGCGTGGGTAGGATTGATTACGCCTTACGGATTTGAATTGTCTCGAGGATAAACAATTATTTTCATGGGAGAAGCGTACCTAGTTTCTACTTGTTTAGGTAACATTTGCATTTGAAAACAGGTCCGTGAGATTTATAAAAAAATCAACAACCACCTCCCATTTTGACTGATAACATTTTTATTCCGAGCATATGTTTGAACATATGCTGAGCATAGTGTTGAACAATGATGGTATTATTTTTTTTAGTACTGTACAAGTAAATGGGAATTGATTTAAGATTCAGTTTCATAGAATCGGCCTATTCGATAATGATCGTTATGGAAGTTTAAAGATTTTGGAGGGAAATTGTGCCAATTAACTCAACGTTTTCTATTATGCGACAGAATCCCTTAGTGGATTAAATATGTTTGGTTTAGCATAAGCAACAGAGGAAGTGTTAAAGGAGAAAAGGGTACCAAATATTTTCGCGTCCCATGTTTTCCCGGATTTTAGGCATAAATTAAGATATGAACTTGGGTGATGAATGTATTGACTGGCGGGCCTAGTCATTTAAATTACGCGTCGCGCAGAGTTTTTTGGTAAGTCTTTAAATATTAACATTACTTGTTTTCCTGAAGAAGTTAATCGCTTATACATATATGCATGAATTTCTTTCTTTCGGGCATACATTTTTTACAGGAAAGGGAACTAGGGATTGTTTTATGACAAAAACTTTCGAGGCATCTAATTGCCAATACCATTCACAGAAAAAAATTCCCTGTAATATAATTAAAGAGTTTATCACAGCAGAATAGCGGAAGAAATTAATTGTTGTCATTCTTATTACTATCGTAAACACATAGTTTTCAATAAATTTTTCTAGAATAATTGACATTTACAGGACTGGTTTTGTGGTAATGCACATAGTCAGTTGAAAATTAAAATAGGATTTAAGAGGGTCACGATTTCAATGAGTTTCGTAAACTCATTGGAATTAAAGGGGTGTGATTTTCCAAACCATAAGGCAAATTGAAATTCATAATGATTTTTACACACAAGGCTTTTAATTTCAATAAGACAGCCACAGCTAGTCATTATTCTACATTTTATAGGACGTCAACAAGAGAGTTTGCAATGTGTTCATGAATTTTTATGAGGAACAGTGGAATAACTATCAGAAGCAGAGCCCTGCTCTGGAACCTCTGAAGCATGTATTTAAAAAAATTTCAATTAAATACAAATGTCGTTCCTCTACATTTTTGCTCCCTTTTCTGTTACTATTTTGTACTGTTACCATCTCTGCGATTCAGCTGAATTTATTAGTAAACACGAATATGCAGACTTAAATCTAATGAATTAGCACCAAATGGCGTTTTGCAGGTTAAGCTGATCTCCATGCTGGCGGCGGCGAAGCTCGCCAAAATAAACAGTCTCTCCTCGTTGAGCAACGCCTTCGCCCAATCCGGAGCATCGTCATTCGCGGGAGCATCGTCATTCGCGGGCTCAGCGTCCGCATACGGGGCCCCGTCGCCGACGTACGCACCATTACCACCTCCCGTGCAGACCTACGGAGTGCCCGCACCCGCTTACGTGCCGCCACCACCGCCTCCCGTGCGGACCTACGGAGTGCCCGCACCCGCGTACGTGCCGCCACCACCACCTCCTGTGAAGTCCTATGGAGTGCCCGCACCCGCGTACGTGCCGCCACCACCACCTCCCGTGAATTCCTACGAAGTCCCCGCATCCGCTTACGTACCGCCACCGACGCCCCCCGCCCGGACTTACGGTCCTCCGCCGTATCCGGGTCTCGCGTTTTAGCCCCGAAAACAGCGGGCCCGAGGGGTCTCTGACCAGCCGTCGTCCATTCAGAGCCTTCGGGAGTCCGGCCGCTTCCCGGACCTCTCGCCAGATGATGAGATGCGGCCGGAGGATACGCCAAATCCCAACACACACCCCCTTCCTCTCTCCGCCCTCTGCACGAAAAACAAACGTCCCTCCGAGGGACACACTCAACGAGGACAGACCGAGGAGGGGGACTACACAATAACGACTCGGGGATTGTCGAGCCCCTCGGACATTGGCGAAAATTTGACGTCATATCCTCAATAACTCCCGTTCCTTGCTCATAAAAAATCCAAGATTAATCGGGGTCATGACGTCCAAAATGTCGTCAATGTCGAGCCTCGACCGTGACGAAATTTTGATGTCACGACCTCGGTTAACCCTGAAAGCTCCTCTTCCCGCCGGTCAACCGCGAGACGTCATTGATTTTGACCCCGTGGGATGGGTGAGGGCGTTCAAAATACGTTGGGATGAACGTATTTTGAACGCCCCGGGATGATAAATGATCGACCAATAATCTCGCTCGTTTTCCCGAAGCCAAAAATCTATATTCACTCTCTCAGGGTTCATTTGGCGATGGGGAACGATTTTTTTATGGCCATGGAAGTATTTGACGAATGATGGCCGTCGGGAAGTGAAAAAAAATCATTGGATTCCATCACGAAAAGACATCGAGACAAAATAAACCACTTTAATTAGCAAATTTCCTGAAATGTTTCTTTTATGTTATTGCAAAGGTTACTGCCTCAATCTGATCATTTCGCCTCGCAAATGGCGCCAATAGAGAAAATTGTCCATCATAAATTATTCCCCGAAAGAATACGTAATAATAAGGGAAAAACCATGAAAGTGTAGTTTCAGTTATATACTTATGACCTTTTAGTACCTCCAAAATATAACGAACTAATTTAGCTAGTTTCCACGATTTTTTCTGATTTTTTCGATATGGAACTGCCTCGGGGATTGAATCAATCATGAAATACCAGTCATCCCCACGAAAGATGCACCATAATGAACTGAGATAAAAGCTGTACAGAATTATATCTTTAACATTATATCCTCTTCCCTTTAAAAATAAATTTTAGTCAGCGAATGCTTGAGAAACTCACCTAGTCGCGAATACATGCCGTTTACCCAAGATCAGTGGCGATCGGTGGCCCTTGCCCAAACTTTGAGGATGAAGGCAAATTTTTACGATGAAAAGAAATATTTTTTCCTCAGTTCCTGTCAAAAGAATTTTTTTTTTCGGATGAAATAGTCCGAATTTAGCAATCCACAGAATGAACAAATATATCGGTCACAAGGCTACGTGGGTACACTTACCTTGCCATGGGGTTGATAAACATGTGAATCAGCGTTGGCGTCCAACCTTTCATCCCACAACTTCTCGTGCTTTGGGAAGCTCAAGGAACTATACTCGTATTAATTCCACCACATGTGATACAAATTATTTTCACATAACCAAAGTGTTGTATGTTAATTAATATTAAACAATTTTTAATTCAATAATCGTCTTTATTCATTATTGCTTTACACATGTGCCTCTCTAATGTATAGTAAGTATACTTCTTCATGCAAAGTGATTATACCTTGACAGAGTTCAGCAAATTTGAGTTTTTGGAAGGACCCCAAGAAAATATTTATTTTTCATCAAAGATGTTCGTTTATACGCTAAAGTTTTCGGGGCATGTATGGCTGAGCCTTAAACGATAAAATTGATTCTTAACTTGGTCGCAAAACTATAGCCATTTGGGTTTTTATTCTTTCGCAGTTTTCTCAAATGTCACACCTATGCTTGTTTATTTGCCACAGTTATTATTCCATTGGGAGTGTCAAAGTTTCACACAAAATTGGCTCCAGTTCTTACTGGTTATACAAACTCCCATTTAAGGTCAGTATGTAATGAAGTAAAACGGTCTATCAGTTTGACGGTAGGTTTCCTCTACATTGCCAAGCAAAAATTTAAAGTACATTTTATATAAAAATAAATACGATTCCTTGAGGCGAATGACATTTTAATTTTCTTCATATCAACGGGAAACGCTTGTATTTCCGGTGTCATGCATCGGAAATTTGATTACCTTATCATCCCAATTGCAACCGGTTTTCATAATAACTAACACAGAAATTAATGAACTGTTTCGTAATACCAAAATTAACTCCTTCGAGGGCATACATTGATGTGCGGCTGTCCATAGGTATTATTAAGAAAATGTCACTGCTTTCCAAGAGACATTCCAATTGCGATCAAAACAACCCTCCCGATTGTCCCAAATTATCATATATTTCCTCCATTAGACGAGACAATTTATGTACGAATGTATTTCAATTTTAGGATATACATACCTTAAGCTATCATCGAATGTAGATCTGGGTATGCCAGCTGGTGGCCTAGTCCGGATGGGACCAAGATGCGAGTTCCTTCCTCCTCACAACGATTTCGCATGCCGGTTAACTATGATGGGCCATATTCTCACTTTCTGGTCGAACCCACGCTATCGCATGAAAGAAAACGGACAACTAAAGTAGCAAGTGCGTCTCAGAAAAGCAACATCGGTGGCGTGATTTTATAGCCATGTCACGGTATCCTTAAAAAAAACAGATGAAAATCAGAATGGAGGGACAAAATCACGTAATTCTGAATTTGTCAAAACATTTTTTTTAAGCAGCTTCGAGATGAACAACCTTCCACATTCTTCTATTTAAAGTTATTCCCCTTAATTATATAATTCAATTCGCGATAAAAAATCACTTCCTCTAACAAGGGGAAGTTAGTTTAAAAAACAGAGTTAATTTTGACCCCAATAATTTTTTAACTGAGTTTAGTTAAAAGTTAAATTTTTGTGTAGCTAAATAGAATAAGTTACACCGAGCAAAAGTGACTCTAAAGTTAATTTAAAATTTAACTTTGAAATCATTAACTCATAAAAACATATTTCTCACTCACGTTAAGCACACAAGCTTTTAAGGTCTGTAGAATACTGCACATACAGGCTGAGGATTGGGAGACTTCGTTTAACTTTAAAAACTTAAATGAAGTATCAATAGTTTTAAAAGTCCCCAACGGCGACTCACTAATTGATTTTCCATGTTTTGACAAAAACTTTTAAATTTCAATGCATACAAAGAACTACGCCGCGTAGGCATATGAATATAACTTTCTCCTGGAATCGAAACTCAAGTCATTACAAAATAAAAGCTACTCCTGTTAAAATTGAACGAATAAGCCAGTGGAGTAAATGACTTTAACTTGGAAAAGTAATTTTTAACACTTTAAAAAAAAGTAATGTTTAAGGAATTAAAAGGTACAAGTAAGGGTTTATTGAATTAGAAAAAATACTAACGAGTTAAGTTTGAATGTTAAATGAAAATAAAACTAACGCGTCAAGATAAAGTTGTCCAAAAGCTTGACTTTTTCACTTTAACTCAATTTACTAACGGGTTAATACATAAGTCATGACTTTTATAAACTGGATTTTTAGACCACCATTTTCATTATAAAAATATAGTACCTAAGACAATCGATTACATTTTAGAGTGACAATTATATAATAGGAACTATTTTATTTTAATTTCGAACCCACAGAAAAATGAATATACGCACTCAAAAAAATATACACAATTCAATGTTCTTTGGATGGCATACACAACTACCAGAGTTGTATCTAATATTAACTTTCTCCGGTGAGGGGAAGACTAAGGCCTATTGATCCAAAAGGTTGGGAAATATTTTCCTTAATATTTTTGCAAAATGTTTTCACTAGTACCTAAATTAAATAGGCGAAAAATCCAAATATATCGTTACGATTGTGTGCTGACGTGAAAATTAGCAGCACAATGACGGCTCCATCAATCCATCAACTTGATGAATAATTACAGCCCTCTCCTTGGACCAGACCTAAACCATTGCTAATTTTAAGATTAAATATTACTTACATTGATATTTTATGCATGCGTACTTCGCCCATAATATACCCAGAAGGATGGGAGAAATGAAATTGCAATTGGGAATAACAACATTTATGAAAAAATATCACAGTACATATATAGTTGAATATGGTTTACGTTAACAAAATACAAGGTTGTTACTTATATTTAAACGCCATTAGGAATATAAATAAAAAAATAACAGTTTTAAACAGACTTCATGGACGCCAGTTAATTATTTCTCCCCTTGAACGCATTTCACCAGTTCTGATCATCGTTTAGACAAATTATGCCAACACACTGTTCCACCATCCATCCAGTACTAGGGTACCGTTTTAGCAGCTATTCAATCATCATCCTGAATTGAGGATAATTCATGAAGGTGCATTACCAACGCTTAACATTGTACAGAAGTAATATGAGCACTGAATTTGTTTTCGTGAGAAATAAACTTGATGAATAAAAGTGTTCTGGGCACTCATACCTTTAAAACATGCTTAAGCAAAATAAATAGAGTATAGTTCCAGGATTTACTTTTTGGAAACCTACCAAGATGAAATAAATGAATACCTAGTAAGTTTCAGGCTTGTTTCATAGGCCTACCGAGGTTTGAACAAATAATTGCCATTTCAAGGTCTAGAAAATGGCATTAATTTGTTGAAAACTTGTTCGCTCTATAAAAAAAGTGTGGAAAGTATCCCTTAATTTCGTAAAATAAATAAACTTCATCTTTTTAAAACAATTCTCATGCATAAATGGCACACCCTATTATACAAGTAATTCTGAAAACTGATGACCTTTCAGCGCACAAAAGTAAGCTTTACTTAAAGTTTAAACAAGAATAGGATAACACGAAAAGACATAAACCTTTGGTAATGAATAAGGAACTACTGGACTAGTTTTTATTTAAGTTAACATATCACAGGGCCAAACACTCAATGATGGACCTATGACTAATTTTACCGTAGAGTAAATTCGACTAGAAAGGTTTCATAAATAAATGTAGTAGAGTTACTAACTAACACAAGGTAAATATTTTGAATATATCTGCAAAATATCTGAATAGCCAAAAAGCGGTGGAAGTAGCATGAATATTGCACCAATGTGGAAAGCATAGTAGTAAGATGAAACCTACAATCAAAAAAATGGTTTATTTGGTCTATACCTCAACAATTACCTATATAAAATATGTTTGTTTTCGGTAAAACGTTTTTGCGAACATTTTAATTTCTTAACTTAATATCTAGTTTATTGCTTCATTTCGTAATGAAAACCAAGTCGCGCGATGTGATCGTCACATTTTAACCTAACCATCTACAACATCAAAAATAATTTGAAGTTCACAACATGAGTCCAAATGAGCTGACTTTTCTCAGACCGATGTTGGGCAACGAGTTTCATACCTACTATGTAATTTCACGCACATAGATAAGTTGTTCAAACTGCATCTGTTACACATACCACATGAAATAACTGCTAATACAGAGTTATTGCAAGCGTAAACGGAAGGTAATTTTAAATCTACCATGAAAAAGTTTCCAGCTACATAAAATGAAAATAAATAAAATTATCATCTTAATTATCTCTATTACCTAGAGTGAAGAACACTATTTTTCTCCCGGGTTTCTTTATCTATCAGAATCCACACTATATACCCACATATGTATATGTGTGTGTTTATATGCATATATATGTGGTGGTTTTCGATGCCACCGAAAATTTAGGATGCTTTGTGAGTATTATCATAAATACCCTATATGCTATCGTATTTAATTAATTTTCTGTTTCTATGTTTTAAGTGATCACAGAAAAATTTACGTTTGTGAGTTATTATACCAACATATTTATCACAACAACAAAAACAACTACACTTTCACTACATGAGAAAGCACCAACGAAGCTGTGACACGCTTATAGTGTACCTTCAGTGAATCAACAGCGACAACTTCATTCGTTGGAGCACTAATGGTAGACACTTTGCTCATCATGCAAGCAGACGTACGGCGAACAGCTCTGCATTTAGAATTCGGACGACATCCTTGTGCAGGGAATATATCAGTAACCGGTAACACACGCCCGCGATTGAATACGGCGTGCGGCAGAGAAGAAAATACCCTAGAAACACCAGGAGGCTAACCAAAAGACCAACAACTACGAAAAGCTTCTTCTACTTCCACATGGCGTTCAATACCGCCGTGAGGTAAAGATAGTCATTCTCCTGCAGCCTCTGCAGATACTCGGGGGAGGCGTTTCTCGCCCCTTTCAGCGCAACCGACAGCATCTTGTTGTAATACCGTCTAACCCTGGCAAAGCGCATGAGGAACCGAAATATAAACTTGTGCGCGAGGAACAGGATCCTCTCCCTCCATCCCATCGCCGCGTAGAGACGAGGCATCGGAATCTTCAGCACGTCGCACAGGTACGACAGGCTGACAGCGAACGTGTTCCCGGGAACGTAATACCTTATGCCCGCTACGAGACACCTGTACATGTGTTCCCATTCCTCGTTCACCTCCAGGAGGTTAGGCTTGACCCACCTCTCGATCAGCTCGGAGCACCTCGACCTCGTTTCCTCCAGCGTCCCGGAGCAGAAGTTGTACCGGTCCTCGATCCCGAGGAGCTTCCCAAGGGCCCGCCAAAGGTGGACGAAGGATTCCAGGTCCTCCTCCGTGGACGCGTGCATGCCGAATTGCCTCGGGTTCATCACCACCAGACCCATGAAACCGAACTGGGTGACGGAGAGGTCCATCTGATTGACGTAGACGACTCCCGACCCGGAATTCCGGCTGAGGGAGGATAGCTCGGCGAAGGGACAGCCCTCTGGAGCCTTCCCAATCCCGGAATCCTCGAAGTCCCTTCTTATGTCTTGGGTCATGGGGCACCGGAGCCGCTGTCCTTTGAGGGTGACCTGGGAGGAGATGTCGTGGGGCGAACAGGCGTTCATTTTCTTCGCCACGGCCGCGTGGAGGGAGCGGACCTCCGACAGCTGCCTCTGCGCTTCGCTTCCGGATTCCCAGGGGTCGCTGTGATACCAGCTGCACACTCGTAGTACGGTCCTCAAGTACCTCTGGTAGGAGGTGAACGGTGTGCTGGACTTCCCCGTGTATATCAGCGGTTCCAGGCTGCCCCTGAGGGAGAAGAGGATGGCCAAGGAGAGCATCTCCGCGTAAACGAGACCGAACACGTTTTCCGCCGCAAACCGTCGTCCCCTGCGAATTTTTTCCATGTCCAACCATTCCGGGACGGAGTCTATGGGCACTTCTGTGTCCAACGGGACGTCTGCGCCTTCCAAAAGGATCTGAAGCCATTCCGGGAGATCCGGGAACACACTCTTCTTAATCTCCCCGCTTGCATTCGATTCGTCGGTCTCCGCGTTCGAAGTCGGACCACGGACGCCTCTCTCGGGGCAATCGTCGCGGACTTCCCCTCTGCGGCGGATGAGCGGTGAATTTTCATATCCAAGCTCTTCCCATCCGTCCGAATCCTCGAGGGTCTTATCTCCATCTGCTTCCTCCATCCCGGAGGCACCTGTACCCCAGCTGCCGACTGCCGATATCGCGAACTCCCTGCCTTAAGTGCCTCGTCTATTGCGAGATTGCCATCTTGAATTTGCACCTGCGAATAGGAAAAAAAAGAAAAGCTTTAGCGCATCATACGGGTCGTCATTTCAGTTGGATAAAAACTTTGAATGAAAAAAATCGAAAACTTAAATCATTAATGATTACATTTTTAACACATCAGATGAATCGGCTAACACGTGCGTAAATCGTGAACGGACGAATGTCAAAGAAATTTTTTCAGTTATTCCACCAAAATAAAAAATATCCTCTTTTTTAAATAACTAATATACCTACTTTAGAAACGTATACTTTTAGGGAATGAAAAATTCCTAGGCTTGCAAAAGTTAATCCATGTGTTTGCATGGAGAGAATGAAATATAAGTGCATTTAAAGGCGCATGATGACGCCATTCACAGCTGGGTATGCAAAATTATTAATCAATATTTCCACTGGATTGCAAATAAATTATTTCTTTATAATAATTAAATTAAATTATATTTCTAAATAAATATTACTTAATAATTATATTAAATTAAGTGAATTCCTCTGAAAAAGGATTATGCATATCAGCAGTTCTGTTAACGGAACCGTAATTACTTCCTTCCTCTCTTCTTCCGTCAAAATGAAGTGTCATCAATAATAAATATGTCGAAAATCAGGAACCAAAGTACCTTCCTACCCAAGGAGTACATTTAAAAGAAACATCAGTATCAAGTAGGTATATGTAGCATATATTATGTTAACTCGTTGGCATTGGCCTTCTCGGCGGAAATATTGAAGTATTCTGAAGGCGCAAAGAAATAGTTTTACAAAGTATTAAATATGCCAAAGCCGTAATCACAAAAAAATGAATTGGGTTGAAAAATCCAGGATAAAAACAAAACATGATTTTCGGCGCGTGAATCGTAAATCAGTCCCAAAATAGTCCCATTTTTATCATTTTTATCAGGTCGATATTTTATACAATTTCGTTAATCGGGAAGCATTTTGAAAAAAAATTAATGCAACAAAACGTACAAAACCAAATACACATTTGAAAAAAACAATTATGTTAATAATTATTATTATTTAATTAATATCTATTATAACATTTTACTACTGGAAAATTTTCCGGGTTGATCGAATTCATTGGATATATTGTGTGGAAAAACTATCTCCCGAGCACTGAAATAGAATTTTTCTTCAAAACTTTGAGACATAAGAAAAAAAATAGCTGCGGGTTTAAATCTTCGAAATTACGAGACTAATCAGTATATGTTTTTCGAAAATTAGAAATTTATTTTCTAGAAAAAAACTTGAGGTCACATTCTATCTGCCTTTTCCACATGTCCCGTAGCTGTTACATTTTAAAAAAAAGCACAAATAATAGTTCCGTTCGATATGAGAATATTATGAGCACCGCAATCATCACGAGGGTGTGCCACTCGGGTCTGATTAATACCCCACGAGCGCACCTACGAGACTTGTTTTGGCGTCGAATTTATCAAGCGTTAAATAACATAATAACGCGATAACATAATCGGTATTTCTTTAATTTTTAACGTCAACTCCGATCTGCTTCTGGATCCGAAGGCTTCTCGATCCGAAATAGACAAGAAAAAAAGGCCTCCTCCACCGAAACGAATAGATTTCAGGACTTTCCGTGATAGACGCCGGTCCATGGGGTTGATCAAGAACTAACTCACGGAAACAAAAGAGTTTTCCTTTTACTCCTTGGCAACCCAGGCATCCGGTAATGATAGCTCATGCAGCCCCCATTATGTCCCGAACGCCTTGGTCCTGCGGGTCGGAGGGGCCTGAGCACACCCTACACCGTCAAACCCACCCGCACGCCTATGCGTTCTCATCTTCCGCTCGAGCTCATCTGCATACAATGAGACACCGATGTCTCCTTTGACGCGACCAGCACTTCCGATGGGCTCACAGCGCGCCGTGCAAAATGGATCGAGGTGCCTTTGCTTCGCTATGAACACGCCATGAGGGCCTCTCCAATTTCAAGGCTTCGCTCGAATTCGTCGACGAGATTTTCTTGCCTGCATAGTCGGAGACACTGACTGCCAACTTGGCACAAAGACTTATTGTGGAACCAGTCAACAAGATCTCCTGTTTCCACCGGATCGGATAGGGAATGGATATTCATGTTCGTTCTCGTCAATTCACAACCATTTGTTTGTGAGTATAGTGTTCCTAATTGGGAATTAGTGGTACGCGAAAATAAAGTACAATATTAGATTAGATATTGGATAGAATATTAGAACGAATTAATGCAAGAGTTCCGTAAAAGAATCAAATAAAAATTGAACAAAACGCTATGTCGTCTAAACTACTCGAAACGAAATTTTTAAGAAGATGCTGACAAAACTTATCGTAAGCGCATAAAAAAAGTCCTGAGAATTTTTTTTCTTTTTAAGTAGGTAAGTGCGCTGTTAGAATCACTTTGCAAAGTAAAGTCTGAAATGGCTCAATTTCAAGAATAATATTGACCCTTTTGACAGGGATAAAGAATGGGTGCTGGCAGGAAAGGGTAGGGGTTGGCGGGGGGGGGGGGGGGGGGGGGGGGCCCCC
>LYUA01001411.1:255303-265393 GCA_002093875.1 Calopteryx splendens | reverse complement strand
CACCCTTCATTCCATCCAACATGCCTAATCTTTCCCTCCCTCTAGCTCGCCTACCCAACATTCAACTATCACATTCTTCAGTAATCCATCACCATTCGAAACGCCCTGCATCATATTCACTCTAGGAATAATATAATTTCATCATTTTGTTGCTTCTTTCAAGGAAAACTCGCTCTGATTCGGCTCAAAGGCCACTTTTAAAATCTGAATAATTAAACATTTTTACCGATATTAACTGCTGCTTACTTTGGTAGTTATTTTTTAAAACATATTCAAAATAACAGCAAAATATCAATTGTATATTATAAAATTATCAAAAGGTAAGAAAATATGTCTATTAAATTCGAATTATTGTCATCATTTAATGAAATTATGCGGTGGTAGGTGAATTCATAAAACCGTCCGGTACATTTACATAGAGGGACTGTTACATTTATCGCAGCAGTAACAGTACAACGATAAATACCAATATTGTGAGTTAATTGTCGTTGATTTGCGACATGCCATAATCAAGAACATTCGTAGGAAAGATATAGTTGAAAAGTTCTGAAGATTCTGAAAGGGCGTATTGGACAAATTCAGAAGCTTGAGTTACCTAACTAATTGTTGAGCATTTGCTCCAGTGATGAACTGAATAGAACGCTACCAAATACGAAGGGAGTGTTCTTCACTTTTTATTTATTTGAATGGTCTGATGCCTAGCGACTGAATTCTGAGAGCCGATCGTCATCTGTTGATTTTCATTGTGCACGCGCCAATGTAAGGTAGACGAAAGAGATGAGTCATTTTCCCCTTTTCAAAATGTATCGTTGGTGCTGAGTGACGGTATTCAACGAACGTGATAATGTGGCAACCTCGCAAATGTGCCCGAACTTTAGTTTCCATTATTGTCATTTATACCTTTTAATAATTTATTTTAGTTTTATTGAATGGTAACGTGGTAGTTCAATGGCTAGTGGAATTTAGATATCAACGAAACGGTCCGGGTCTGATTCCGGGTGACGGCGTCATGACGCCTCTGGACATCCTTATCTTCACCTAAGCTGTGTGGTTTTTCGTGTACCAGATCTTCCTGGGAAACCACAGGCGGCAAGGAAAAGGAAATGGTCTCCCTAACCTGATGTGTGAATTTCACACGCCGTTTGGATTAGTACTGGGTGATCTCTACTCTTAATCTATTAAAAAGACCTTCGGGTTGCTTACTGTGAATTGGTTGGGATTGAATGAATAGTTGAATTAATATTAGTGGAATTTTATTTCATGGGGGGCTTCGAAAGTAGCTCCGGACAGTTAGACTTCTTGGTCCAACGTGTCGGCCCAGATTTTACCTACCTGTCACATTCAGACGGGGCATTGGACGCATTGGATATTGGCAGGCATTTGTTTTTCTACTATCCCACGGCCATATTTCACTTTGAATAATAGTTAAATTATTTAAAACATATTCGCGGAATGCTGAACTTTTCATTTTTCTTTTCTTTTCATACAGATCTGAAAAATCACAAATGACACCATTTATTATTCACAAAATATCCGGCCGGAGGGGTTACATTGTGAACAAGAATAATTCACACTTGAACCCGTCAAAATGTTTTGTGGAGGATAAAGATATACATGGGAAGAGAATCATAATATTTTTTTACAATAGGAGAGAAAATTTAAGACTTAGAAATTTGAAATACGCAAAGGTACGGAGTTAATGATGCTCACTGAGTTTGCGAATAGTAATTATTCTGTCCGCAAGAAATGGCAGCAGCTAATAGGCGGTGTAC
This sequence comes from Calopteryx splendens, assembly GCA_002093875.1. Lineage (NCBI taxonomy): Eukaryota > Metazoa > Arthropoda > Insecta > Odonata > Calopterygidae > Calopteryx > Calopteryx splendens. The sequence continues at coordinate 263,621 of LYUA01001411.1, read as the reverse complement.
CAGTGCTAATTGGGTGATAATTTATATGACCAAAAGTATGGACCACAAAGCTCTGCGTAAAAAGGGAAAATATCAGGTAGGTAAATAGATTTGTCTCAGCCACGGCTGTCAGTTAAGCGACGGGCATCTTTCCCAAAAGCGGACGTAAACCACTCACAGTTAACTCAAACGATGCAGTGAATACAATGAGTTACGAAAAATAATTCACATACTACTGCTAACTATACATTGATAGACTCAGTTGATTTGATAAATTATGTACAACCTCGTATTAAATCCGGCAGATTGTAAAATTCATGCATTCAGAATTTTGAAGGTGGTGCCTACTTGACAACAGGAGGCTCTTGGCATATGAATACTCTTTTCATCGACTTCGTATAGATAAAATTAAACTTGATTTATCATTACTATGAGGAACATCGGTGTGCTTTTGATAATACTGATTGAAGACTGTGTTTATAACATAACTGATTGACGACACTACCTACACTCCTGAGAGATAATTTATGAAATGCGATCAAATTGAAGGAACTTTGAGTAATATGACTCATCGTATATAAGGAAGCTTTAAGTATATGCCTGTTAAAGGAAAACATTACTCGTTACTGGTAAAAGTCAACGCCGAATTATATTTTATCAAGAGGTAGGTTCCCAAATCAAGAAGTATGTTAAAACTTAGTCCTAAAACATTTAACATTTGCCTTATTTATTTATAAAAGTATACATGATAGGTTTTTCCAGCGCATCAAAAATTACCAAAATTAATTGAGTTAAGTCACCATATTTTCCTTCACATTGAGAAATTCAAGAAATACCTGTTGGGAATTTTAGCACTTAATAGTACATCCCGATATGATGTGGGAAGTAGTTTCTAATTTATCGAGCAAAGGAAACCATTGCAATATTCTGTTAAATGGTAGTGTAAAAAATCTGGGGTATTCTATATTTAAAATAGTTTTTTAGAGTCCATGTTAAATATATTTTTTTTGAAGAAAAAGTAGGATGCACTGTTATTAAAACTGCCAATGGAAGACTATGTTTGGGAATGATTTGGCGAAACGTTCAGAATATCTGGGGTTATTCAACTCGATGGCTGGACCGACTTAGAACCACTTCCTTTCTCTGCCCCGTCTGTGGTTTACCAGAGAGTTCTAATCCCCAAAAACTTAACCAGATTTGGCTTAGGTGGAAGTGTTTGGCGTCATAAAACCGGCAATACGCGGTCAGATCCACCCATTGTGCCATCGTACGAAAGGGGAAGCGTTCAAAATTAGTTGGCGACAAGTCATGTACTGAGAACACGACTCAAAGAAACATTGAACGGCTACCCTTCACAATTTATACCTTGGGTCGCATAAGGGGAGAAGAGTCTCAACTTGACACCAGCTGCCATTTTTCGCGTTCAAACGTCCGACTCTGGTCTTACAAGGAACGAGGAACTTGTGCAAGTAATCCGGGAAATGACCACTTTCTCCATTTTGGATTTCTCACCCTATTAGCTACCGGGTTAATTTTTCATTGAACAAAAAGTTATTTTGTCCCATGCAAATGTACGTACATGCCCCAGTAATTCATGAATTTCGATGCAGCGATTACTTCCGCTTCATTGAAACGAAAATAATGTTCGAACTGAAATGTAAAGAAGTTAAATGATATAATTAGGCGACTCCGGTTATTCTTCTTGTTTACTTAATTTAGATACTCATAATCGAGGGCTTTTCATCAACGATACTAAAGATACGAAAAAAATTGGAGATTTAGAATTTACAAAGGACTTTATTTGATTTCTACTCCGAAAAGACAATTTCTTTCCACGATAAAGAGGAGATCCAATGAAAAATTCGTCGTAATTATATCATCAAAGTAATGCTATTCTTTCGGAAAAATGCCGTTTTCCAAGGGGTTGTAGCTACTAGCTATAATCGTAAGAAGCTTAAGCAAAACAACCAAATGGAAAGAACTTACACATAGTCATATGTAATCATGAAGCGATATGCAAAGCATGAAGCGATAAAATTCAGTATAAAATGGGACGGTAATAATCAGGATTGGGAAAAAAGAAAAAGTTTAGGCCTGATTTCAAAATTTCACGTTTAAATCCAACCGTTACCTGACGTGGATGTTTACTTAACTTGGAGGTTATCGATGGCTCCGAATTTATAATAATTATTTTATATCGTTAATGGACATAAAATTCTAATCATAGTAACTCCGTCACTAAGTTAACGTACATTTTAAAGGCTGACTTTGGCTTAACTAGCGATAATAAAACAGGTTTTTTTGGGTCTAACCAGAGGTTTAAGTTGACCTACAGTTTTCAAACACATTATAAAACCGGGGCTTAAAGAAGTAGAGTGCCAGGTGAGATGACAGAGAAGTGAAAATATCCGATAAAGTATCCATCATTACTCACGAGTACTGAGGAAGGTTATTTCCCTTGCACTCTTAGAACTAAGCGTTTTTTTCCATTTGTGAAATAGCAAACGAGGGCATGAGGGAAAGAGGGAAAAATAACTAAGTATTTGCTCGAAAATTCGATTTTCCTTAGCTTGTCAAACTGGTCCATCGATTTACTTCTTATCGACCTTTATTCATGAAGACGTTTGCCACGTTTCACTTAACCTTGACTGTTTATCTCGAGAAAAATGCTGATCACTCAATTTGCTTCCCTGGTGTGGATTTCTGGAGACCTAGGAGGTCCCTTCCATATCCGCTCCACGGTTGTAGGGTTTCTAGTGACGAGGGGACAGTCTTCATCATTGACGTGTTATTGTTTACGTTCGCCTGGAAGACACACCCCAACATTGCAGGTGGTACAGCGTGCTTCGCAAGCTACGAGGACCATCCCTCCTCTCCCCCTTCAGGTCTCATTCCCCGGTTCATCTGCCTCTTCTCAGATCACACCTGCGAGATCAAAATCTCTCCCGCCCAGCGCCATAGCCTCCTACCCCGTGCAGGCCGCCTCTCATGTTTCGCTGCCCCGATCTAAGGCCTCCCTGGACCGTCTGCAATATGCCTGGCACGGAGCGATTGAGTCGACGAAACACAATCGCCGCGTCACTCTGGTCTCCAGTGGCGGTGCCGGAAATGAGGACCGGGATGGTGTTCGAGGAACGACCGGGTCTCGAAAGGAAAAATTACAGGTTGCGGAAGGGGAGGATGCTCCCTGCTTTTCGATATGTTTTCAAGGCATTTTCGCACGATCCACCCATCGCTAAGCTTACGGCCATATCGGGAGTGCGTCCGCCGGGTTGCGGATGGTGGGTCGAAAATGTTAGCGGCGAAAAAAGCGAGCGCAATCAACGAATAAACGCCCGCGGATGAAGAGTTGTGGTGTTTGGAGAACGTACGAGTCCACCATACTAAATTGTCAGAAAAAATTTGGAGAAATCGACCGGAAAGTTGATTCGACAGGTGAGGGTGGAGCTCACCTCGTGCCGAGCCCTGGATGAAATTCACGCCTATCCGAACCATAACTGGGTAGCGCCGTATTACGCTGCTGCGGGACATGCATATAAGAGGGGGCAGTTACTTTCCCTGTGCCGCCTCCCAGTCTCCCCGGAAGATCTTGTACACGGAAACACCACACAGATTGGGCGAAGTTGGGGAACCTAGAGTCACTTGGATTTTAATGATAAAATATTCTACAAGATCCTACGAAGGGTCTGCCGCCGAAAATATTACCGTCATTTACCCGGAGGAGTGGTCGATGGCCCTCCTCCGCAAGAGAGAAGGTGGAGGGACCACAGCGGTCGGTAGGAGCAACACTTATGGTATAGATAGATATGCATGTATGGTAAGAATTGCATTAACTAGGGAAGAACTGCGATGAGGAAGGCAATGAGACACCACCAAATCATCATCTAGAGGAGCAGCGTCTGTAATAGCATGAAATCATAATTAAAGGGGGCGAGGAGGGCCGAGGAAGAATAATAAGAGGTGACTGAACACGTCTGCAGTAGGAAATATGAAGGAATAAAAAAATTGAAATGTAAGATTGTGGCTGGGAGATCTGCTACGAAGCAATTTTCCGATTGATCAACAAAATTCATAATGACTTTGGCCAGTATTTCTGTATCATGAGCGTGAACGAGTGATGGAGGGAGAGAGGGGGCGAATGCTCCCTAACCCCATAAACTACCGCTGCGGTTGACAAAAATTTTCTGAAAAATATTTCAGATCCGGAAAAAGTTTAAAAGTTACTGTTATCAGTTAGTCTTCGGGTTATAATTAGGTTTTGGAAGGTCTTTGAAAAGTAATATACACCTATCGTCGTGGACATTCGTTGCAACCTAGACTTCTTTTCTCATACCTTATTTCTTAATCCAATCGTCCAAACTTTCTACTTCCAAACACCGTCGTCAAAACTCTCTTATTTCTTCCTCTATATTCCCCGCTAATACAGCATTCATCGTCACCTTCTCATTGCCTGTCAATATCTAATTAACCCGCTTGATGACCACACCGATATCTTTACCCTCGCATCATTAGTGACCACAGCATTAGGAAAAATAACGCGATTCGGATTACCCGAAAATAAATGCCGCAAAGCCTACCTCTTTAAAAAGCTTATAACTTTAGTTTCGAATCAGTCTAATGGCTGATGACCTAACGCCCCCTGCCAAATTCCCTTGTGGGGGGTTGCAGGGTAAGATGATTTGCCTCTTCCTTGAATTCCGCTCTTTTTCGCCCGTTTCATCCTTTGCCTCTTTTTATATTTATATTTTCCCCCTTCTTCTCCACACCCACATCGTTAAAGCCAATAATCTACACTTATCTGCATGGTTCAAAGAATAGGGGCGCGATATATTTGCACGTTAATGCTGCCCGTGACAAGGGGGCGAGAGAATATGCCTTTTATCGTACGGGTATTTCGAACAGATGGATCAGATCGACCGGGTGCAAACTCCACCCCAAGCATACCTGGGGCTGTCCTGGCGCCACTGTTGCCTCACTTCCAACTTGCTCACACATATATTTATAGTTCATTGATCATTTTATTTGCAATTGAGCTCAAAATGTATTAATATTTTACTTTCAGTTTGCATACTGACTTGACAATGTGTGGCCACCACTCATTGATTCGAATAGATCACTTTTGAATTCCAGCTAAAGTGCATTAGCGGTATTGAGAGACCTTCGGCATATTTGCAAATGATGAATGATACAAACACCGCTGGTTTAAAAAAAACTATAGATTAAACTAAAACTATAGACGCCGTGGTGCGGCGAATTCTTCGTAAACCGTTTGAAGAGGCAAAATTCTTTTTTCTCATTTCAAAAGGATCCAATGCTTGAGCTTGAAGCAAAATTCATATTCGTTCACCCAGAGGAGTGTTTACATTATGTAAGCAGTGCTTTCAACCTTTGTGAAGAGGTGCCATTATTTTGCTTCGAATTTTCTCGAGCGAAGTGAAATGGACGACGCATGGAAATCTGCCCCCGACTTGATTTACTCAGTTGGGGTTCGGCGATTGCCAAAAACTCCAGTTGTAATTTTTGCGAGTGCGTATAGTTTGTGAGTGGGAGTAGAAGAGCGATTGTACTTCTAGCCGAAATCTTGAAACTGTCTGCTTTACTTAATCAGGTGAGCTCTGTTGGTGTTGGGAAATCACTATTGGATGCTGTTTCTCATTGATGACCTTGTTTACAAGGGAGATATTTTCCTTCCTGGTGTCCACGATCGAGGATTCATGTCGTTGGTTCTGGGATCCAAAGCTGTGATTCGTGACGGTGACGGTGGGTTAACTTGACGACGACTCATTATGTAGACGGAATATGATGCAGTAATTTGAGTGCAACTCCCACCATCAGCGAAACATATTTAAAAGAGGGTGGGACCTTTTTATACCGCTTTGTGTACCGTGATGTATCTCTCCTTTGTTTTCTCGTAGTCATAAGTCATTTATTTTCTGAGAGAAATTATTTGGTGTGCCTACGTATTAACTTGAAGCTTTTACGAGGAGGAGAGAATTGATGGATAGGAAAGGATGTAAAGAAAAGACTGGTGAAAACGTTGAGATGGTGTGTGGTTCTGTATTACTCGGAAACTTGGTCGTTGAGGCAAGGGGGTAAAAACGAATTCTTGAATTTGGCAGGCTATTTCTCTAATTTTAGAACCATTTTCCTACTCATCGATGTAGTTTGGGAGTTGGATTACTTCCTTTATGCCGCAAGTAAAATCACACTATTTATATCGTTTTAATAAACTGCTAAAACAATAAATAATTTTCCCTGCCCTCGTGGCAGCTTGTAGAGTATTATTCCACGTATGTAGATGCATATGAATAAGTGAAATGTAGCGTTGAGTCTTAAATTATCTAGAGATTCCCACGCAGAAAAACGTATCAATTGCGTGGCAATCTGGGTCCTCTCATCACATTTTTTAACGAACCGGGCTGCTCTCCACTCTCGTTATTAAATCAATTTTTTTTTGTGGGGCCCATATGCATTCAATGCATAGGTATTAATTTTGCAGTCCTGCTAAGAGATTCTACTTTCTTGTTAACTCGTCAAGAGCTTGTCAACAATACTAAAAAGTCATTTCGCGGGGCTCATGGCTGACCAGATAAACCAGTATATTGTCAAAATTGTTCACCAGATTTTTTTAAAATGTACAGTGCAAACTAATTGGAAATTTTCTGCATGCACTTGAATATATCCCGTTGAGAGCTAAAACCACTTATAGAATATAGCTCTCATGTTTGCAGAGATAGGCTGTGTGAGGTGTGCGGCATACCCAGAAATATTACATCTTTCCCCCCATCCACAGGAAGTGGGGAGAGCATCGCACGCGTGATGCATCTGCATACTGCATGAATTGGACTCCATGCCGATTACGAATATGCAGACACAATTACTGTGTGGTACGTAGTTTTAACGACATAACGATTCCAATGGGGTCTTATTTTTGTCGCGGTCGGTCGGCCGTAAATCCCTCCCATATTATATGCATTGCTAGACGTAGTCCTAAGTCAAAATAAAACGCTTTGAAACTTTATTATGTCTTGTCATATGACGCTATTCAATTCTCATCCTCCCATTGAGGGTGAAGCCCACCAGAGTTGGTCACCGCTTCACTTATCTCTGTTTACCACGTCCCTCGAATGTCAGTTCACCAGTGACATCAAGCCACTATAATTACAAGTTTTAGAGATGGGGGAGAAATTAATCCCTAAAACGGAAACATACACTTCGTCCTCCGTAAAAAAATGAATTTTTGGTACCTCCCCTGAGTCGAAATTTCGAAATATCTCGCCTTGGGGGAGGTTTCCTTGGCAATATAAACGCTGAACGCCGTCACTTTGGACCGGTATAATATTTGCAGGACCGAAACCACCATTATTTATTCCAATACAGTTAGTCGAATTAGCTAAATAGATGACGTTCCACAGTATGATTCTAACTATATGTCTAGTTCTAAACGAGATATTAAAAGAATATTTTGACGACATTTTTGAGGAAATTAAAGCAGCGATACGCACATTTTACTTCTCCAGTGATGTAAAAATGACGATGGCCCACAATATCCGTAATGCGTAACAAAGAAATTACTTACATTTAAATTATATACAAAAACTTACATTTAAAGATTTTGTATTTATGATTCTGCGGCCGGTTTCTCTTTAATACCAAAGACAAATCGGTAATGGTGAAATATGTTGCTTAATTAAAATCTGCGTAAGAGTAATCTTATATTTTTGTACTTAACAGTCATTACCGTAAATAAACAATACAGAAAATACGCAGGAACAACAAACAATCCGTTTTTTTGGGTAAAACAATCCTTTAAACTGAATCATTTGTAATGCTTGACGCCTTGGAAAGCTTTCCTTGAAGGAGTGTAAAATACACAGTTTAGGCTAAAAAAACTAAGAGTCCTTGAATGAGTCCCAAGTTTCCCGTTACGATGAACAAATTAAGAATCTTGGCGACTCTGAGATAAAACGATCCGAACGTCTGCATATCCTTTTGACTTTAAGGTTTCGAAGACTTAAATGGAACACCGGAAAGGGCCTCAGGGGTGCATTTCAAGTCTTTCTTCGGCTTGAATATAAATTTCATGAGCACAAAAACACCCGTCACTGAAAAGGGGCCTTTGCGTGCTACTCTCGTCTCCTCGTTTGGCGTGCGAAAAGGGCGAGGGGGAGGGGGAAGACGTGGGCTCGAAGCGATGACCCCGAGACCGCTTGCCGACCGCCGGATGGAGCGGGACTGACCGAGCGTCGGCACGGAAATTCGCCGTGCCTGCCCCCGCGTCAATCTCCGAGACCGATCCTCATTATCAAAGAACCCTCGGGAGGGGGGGGGGGGGGGGG
>LYUA01001411.1:161131-171361 GCA_002093875.1 Calopteryx splendens | reverse complement strand
AGGTCGGTTTGGTAGGTGAGGGTAGAGCTCACCCAGTACTAATCCCAACGGGTTGTGAAATTCACACCTCAGGGTAAGAGGGCCAGTTCCTTTCCCTTTGCCACCTGTGATTTCCCAGGATGACCTGATATCCAAAAAATGGTACACAGTTTGGGTGAAACTGAGGGTACCCAGAATCGGTCGTCACCGGGAAGAAGCAGCGGAAAACATATCGGAATTCGCAGACAGAGAAGAGCACAGTGTAACGAAAAGAACAAAACACTAAGAAGAACGTGCACTCACGATGATGCCGCTTGGTAGACTAGCATATGAAATACTCACAAAGTGGCATCTAGCGGCAGAAGTTGATAGTGCTACTGATTTGGTTGGAATATCTAAATTCTTGAACTGTGTGAAGTACTCCCCACTTAAAGCACCAAGGTAGCAGATATGGTTATTGATTTATGAGTATCCATGTGTAGTAGTATTTAATCAGTGGAAATAGCAAGGCAGATATTAATTATTCACATGTACATCAATTCCTATTTCATTGTATAGTTATGGATTTTATAGCTATTTAAACAAAGGCCTACGAGTTATCTACTAAAACACAGGTGAATGTCCTGAATTTTTATCTAGCCTTATGGTAACCCAATCCTTGGCGGCCCCGTCGTATTCTGAAACCGAAGTGAGGAGCCCTTCTATTTATACGTGCCCAAACAATTAAGAAGCCCTTTGCAAAAAGATTCCATCGTAAAAAATATGAAATGTACTATATTGACTCAAATTATTCGGAAAATTCACCAATTTCCATTGTTTAGAGCTAGTATCTCACCGAAAAAATGCTTTTCCTTCGAGTTACATAAAATAAAATTTGCTCAAACAGATAGCAAATGTCTACATTCCTTATATTTTTCTCACCGAAAATTCACACGTTTTTTCGAGCGTAAAATAAATCTCGATTTAAAATTATTAAAAAATCTTTTCTCAATTGGAATGTCACTAAACTCGACTCCAACTAAACCCATGTTTTACTGCTGGAAAAAGGCTGCAAGAAGGGGTGGAATCAAAGTAAATGTCCATATCTGAGTAAACTATAACCGTACCATTAAGATGTAGTTATAGTTTGTAAACTATTTAAAAGTCAAATGAGAGTTACAGAACTTTACAATGTCTTCCAATCTCTGGCGAACAAAATTCAATCAGTCCTAGTCAACCAATTTAATTGATGTAGGTATAGTTCAATACTGCCGGTTATCTTTAACATGTAAAGGCCATAAGTGCAGCATTCTTCAAAAACTACTTAGGTCTGCTTTACACCCATTTCCAAATAAATTAACATTTATAACGATCCGGTAGTTTTTTCACAACATGCATTCGGTGCAAGCCATTAAACTTGAATTTTATCTTACATTGGTCGACGTAATTATGCGCGCCTTGAATAAATAGAGGATTTCATCCCGCGGTGAACGTACACCCATTTAAAATTTGTAAAAAACACGTTTTTTTAGACGCTTTGACCACACCCTCACACTATCTGGCGAGGCGCTGAAGACACGCCACTACGAGGGTACCATAAACAACAGCACGAACGCTCCAACAGGAAGCGTGGGGGAGAAAAAAATTAAAGGGAACTACTTCAGCTAATATCGAAGGAAGGAGGAAAACCGATACGGATCCAGGCGGCATCGCAGGGGAGAGAAAATAAAGGAAGTGGTAATCGATAAGGGTGTTTGAGGGCCGCTATATCTCAAGAGTCTCATATTCTCGCCCATAGGACCACCATTTATACCCAGATGAGGGCTATGAAAACGCACGAAACGAGATTCTTCTTCATCCGAACCATATTGGACCATTGTGGGTTTTATCACCTTTTCCCGTTCGCATAGTGCATTTACTTTACCTTGCATCAAAGGAACTACACGCTGGTGTGCGTCTCCGATGAATATTCCCTTTTATTTATGAGTGACCCTTACAATTCCTGGGAATGAAATAACCTTTAAGTGGTTGGCTGCGTCGCCAACGTGACCAATGACCAAATTGCTATCATATCGTCGGAGGCATCAGTTTCTTGAATGGCGTGAGTTATCCTGGTCCTGAGGGAAATGAACGTTTTCTTTTCCTTCGTTGCCTCATGTCATCACTTCCACAGCAATCCAATACGTTCCAAGGCCAAAATCGGTTGGTCCTGGAACAGTACCTACAACCTATATATATAGTATAACCTTGTGGAATTTATTCATTACGGAAGCAATGAGAATAAATTTGCAAAATCCACTGTCGGCAACCATGGACGCGATCAGGAAACGAGAGAATATACAGCGGATATGCCGTGATACAACAATTGAGAATTATCACTTTTCTTGCCATTAATTTCATAAGTTTTCTTTTCCTGTGAAAGCCAAGCAAAAAGTTATTATCACTGCTAAGGGTGATAGACGAGAACAATAAAGGCTTGAGTAGATTTTTTCAAGGGCTAAGAAGAAAAATCCGGGTGGAGATAATAAAAGGTGCTGAGGCAATCATTCTAATCCGATTTATCTTCTCGTTACGCAGCGACGATAAATTTTAACACTTATGGCCATTGGTTCCTTGATCACTCCGATTATTAATGGAAATATTCGCCAAAGAAAACTTGGAAAAATTTTTAATTTTAATTCCAAAAAATAAAAATATCGAAGAAACAAGGGATAAATTTTCTGAACAGTGCCTCCTTGATCGATGTGAAAAACGGTATCTGGATTTGAATCACGCAGAGGGAACGTGTGTAATGTTTTCCTTGATGCTTGCTTGAGTTACTGAACATAGAGCACTCAGAAGTTTAATAACCAACACTACTATATGCACGAAAAAGGATATACAACAGTTAGATTTTATAAATGTAAATTCACTCCCGCATTAGATCCGTCAAAGCTTCAGGTCATGTCACGAATTTTCAAACTTCTTTACATTTTCCTGGACATTATATTGGCCTGACACCCTGCTTTATATTATTATATAACGGCTTTATATTATTATATAACGCCATCAAATATTTGAGCTTTCATTTCTCGAGGCATTTGATAGGAATTTGATGATTTTTCGTAGGATTAACAGACAGGAGGAAGAATTCCAATTAAGTTCCCAGATTACACTAATGCAGGCAATGTAAAGCTTAGAAGAGGTGTTTGAATCGCAAATATGCCCCCGTGTTTCTCGCTCCATACATAGCGACATCAAAGCCGAAGGTAGTTCTTCGCGAAATAACTTAATTCATCAACATAATTTCTTTTCAATTTGAGTCATTTGTGCCTTTAAAGTTTCAATATCAGTGCCAACGAATTCAAATAATAATGGAGATTATCGCCATTTCTCAACCATATTGAGAGAGAATGGACTTCGAAAAGGGGATGGAAGGAAAGAGAGAGACACGTCAACTGCACCGCCGTATCATTTAAAGGAGGTCGGAAACTTGAATCATGTTTTAATCCAAAATTTAAAATGGCACAATAGTGTTCATCCCATAAGGATATAATCGACGAAAGCTCTAGAATCAGCTATTCGAAAAATACCTGCAATTTAATTTTAGAAATGATGACGACATCGATCGATGGTATTTATTCTAATTTTCGCATGAACCGTATGACGAAAAAGCGAATAATTACGGAGAAATAAAAAGAATAGTGGAGAACAAAATGAAAATATGGCGGAATAGCGACCCAGGTAATGCTCAAAGTTGGTCCATCATCAAAATAAAATCAATTCAGAAGGAATGAAGAAGAAATATCAAGAACCTACCAACAGGATCGACAAAAATATAATATAAAATTACAAAAAAACATATACCTTAAGTCTTTCACCATCCGGAAACAATCGCATTAAGTCTCCCGGCTCTGGAAAATCTTCGCGAGGCCTTTGAAGTGACTCCTTCCAAAATGCGGTTCACGAGTTAACCCACTCTGCAGTTGTCTTATCAACTCCTACTAAACACGTAGTCATACGGAGGCGGTTTGGCGGAGATCCATGAAGTTTGCCAGCCACAGTCTCTGGAAATCATTTACGACGCAAAATTGGCAGGAGCGAGAAGACATGTACGAAATGTCTTCTTTCCGCGTTCCCCCGAGATAATTACCATTGCCAGGGTGACAAAGGAATATAAGGGGAGCCCTCTCCCGCTCCTTCCTAACCCTTAGCGTGAATCGTACATCAGACCCGAATGTACCCGGTGGAAAATAGTGCGCACGCTTCGGCAACCTAATTAAAGCGAGGAACTCTACCCACGAAGTTTTGTCCCCCATCGCGCGTTCGTGGAAAGCACAAAGTGTCTGTCGTCGCTTGACTCTCGCGAGAATGCGATTGACTACTCTCGTGACTCCTTTTAAAAATATCTCTGAACCATCTTTACGGAAACATTACTCTTATCCATCCCCTTTTTGCTGGGTTACCGCCATCTACAAACCCTAGTTCTCCCTCCAAATCTTCAATCGGCGTCTTTCCTGGTTATTTGCACTAGAAAGACATTATTATACATGTGCTCAACCGAAAAAAACTGAGGTTTTCATCTTCTTTGGTTTTATCCTAATCATCACTGTTGGATTTAGGTTTATAGGTGTAGGTAGAATAGTTTTTTGCCTTTCCTTGTCCGGAACCGTTAAATATTAGACCTGATTAATGACTTAAACCTGATCTAATGTCGAAAATTACGTATCCCAAAAGAGGGATTACGACTGTCACTGTCACTACTGTCAAACAATACCCACTACCTGTCAAACGTAGATTTTGGACAGACCATAACGACTATCACATAACACACCCATTACGTGCGCTTCCTTCGGAGTAAACTTTTTTACCCTGCATCATTTTCTTCTTCAGTTCTTCGTGCTTCCTACCTGCCTTCATGCCGCCCAAAAACATTTTCTATACCTTTCTCTCCCTCTTAATAAACTTTCTCCATTCGATCACGGTCTTCAATATCCCAATAACTCCCAATATATCACCCATCTATGTTTTCTGCTTTCTTCAAATTTCACCGAAACTCTCTTCCCCCACCTCAAGTAAAACTTCGCTGTTTATTTTATCGCCCACCTGGATTATTCTATCCATTCTTCTTCATGTCAGCATCTCAAAAAAAACTCCAATTTACGCACTAATACTCTGGCCTAAAAATATCATCCCCAGTTTTTTCGGCTAGCTGTGTGGAACCATGCGTGATACAACTTCGCAACCCAGATAAGGACGGAAACTACAGAATACCAGAGCCTGCGTCGAGTAATAGTAGTAATTGGGTTTTCAAGGTTTTCCAAAGGCTAAGGTTATATTCAACCATAAATTCAACTCAGAAACAATTCAAGCAATCATGACAACAAAACACAAAAGCCAAGATGAGAATGACATCCGAGGTTAATAGATGATTTTAAAGACGAAAGTTATTTAATGCAACGACATTCAATTCATAATAAAGTATGAATAAGTGGGAAACTGTAAGATCGTGTATCTTGTCATCATGAAAGGTTAAAGGAATCATTTCCCACGCGCAAAAACAGAATTAAACATTCCAACTCAATGGCTCAAGAATAGGAATATTCCCGAAAGTTGGAAGATTCTAATTTCCGTTGACTGATTTCAGTTGTTCTTTCTCAACTACCGATTATTTGCACCAACAAGTAACGGTATTGGGCGCGATGAAAGCGTAGCAGAATTTAGGACAGAGGTTGGACGGTTGAGAGAAATTGGGTATAATCCTCATCTTAATTTCAGCGAAAGATACCGTGGGTTTTCCTCAGGCTGATTGTGAAATCGCGTTGCCCTGAGCGTTCCTCACATGAAATACGAATCGAAAGCAATTTTCCAATAAAATTTTGGCCTCCCTCCATGTGAATGGAATCCAAACCCTAGCGTAGGGTGAGAAGCCAGTGCACTCCTGAAACAACCAATTCCATCCCCAGGCACATAGAGGAGAAGTAAAGAAATTTGCACTTGCCTTTCTGCCCACCCCCTTCCTTTGATATCTCTGCCTCCATATTTTTTATAACATTTATTTGTGTCTTAGATCGACAATGTTAGAACTCAAATGGTCCCCGGTCAGCTTTGCCTCGTATTTTATATGTATACGTAACTTTAAAATAAAGGAACGTACTTCTTGGATGATATCAAGGCTTAAACTTTTCGGAGCGAAGGCTTCCGCTGCGATATGCTATGCTGTAGAAGGCTTACGGTTGGGATAAAATCCTTCGTTCCCGAAAAAAAGAGGCCAGCGGTTGTACGTAAAAGTGGGATAGAATCCTAAGCATGCACCTGCGACCCGATTCCAACAAATGACAAAAAAGTAACTATAGTGAGATTACATCCGCAACAAAAGAAGTAGGCCATTAGACCAAATAAACGAATGAACAGTTAACAACGCTCGTGTTTACCATTGTAAAAGCGGAGATGGATAATTAAAGAGTATACTATTAGTCCGAATTAACTTTGTAATAGCTGAAGTTAATATGGGTAAGGTTCATCTTTTTTATTTAAAACGAGCATTCAATTATCTCGCCACGTCTTTCACTCGAAGATATGAAAACTCATACTTTCATTTCTTCCTTTTCTCCGTCAATTTCATAAGACCCACATAAAACTAATTGACTTTTTAACAATAACCTACATTCTACATTTACACTCACAATGAACGCTTTCCGTTTCTGCTTTAAGACTTGCCTCACAAGCCGGGCGGCATCCAAATTGTTTCAATGGTAATTATTCACTTATTCTCTTTTGACGCAACTGGCCCTTTGTCATTTATTCCTAACTTATTTAATACTGTACTTAGCCCTCCCCAATGCCTACGCAACCGCTTCCAGGGCGATATGTAATTGCACAGGGGCGCAGATATGATTCCAAAATGGTGCGATGAAAATGATGGGAATCTTAAAAATATTGGAATATTGTTTTCAGGAATCATTTAATTTCATGGTCATTACTCGATATTATGATAAAACAAAAATATCAAACATCAATTTTGGTTGAAAGAATTTTTAACATCTATTTGTAGAGGTGAGGGGGAAGAAGGATGGAGGAGGAGGGGAAAGCATTCAGCTCCAGAATTTAGTCATCCCATCTCGGTCACTACGCCAATCTTGTTTGCCCTCTCAACCATATTTTTTCCCTTTAACCACACTGCGAGTTAAGAATTCCTTTTAACTCCTCACGCACCTAATGACTGCGGTCCGGGTGACCCCTTGTTGCATCTATGGCGGCAGGGTGCGCGACGTGGACATCAAACCACGACTCTCCCCTCTCCAGGGGTATCCACGACCAACCCCTCCCTCCTCCGCCCCGCCCCCATTCTTCACCGACCGTCTCTCCGGAAAACACGTCCTCCTGGGCGGCGACGGCGGCGGAGGGAGTGGGAGGGACGGGGGGTGGCGGTGGGGGGGGGGCGCGTCCCCCAATCGAATTAGGTTCCGTGTATCGCGTTAGCATCTCGCCGGAGAGATCAGCAGGTTGCAAGGAGGGAGGCGACGGGGAGAGGCGGAGGAGGAACGGAACCGGTGGAAGAGGCGACGGGCGGAGGGGTGGGCGATGGTGGAATTCTTTACGTGAGTTTCACCAAGGGGTTGGTGACGGTACACAGGTCCCGAGAAATACCTAGAATTGCTGCCCTCGGTCTCAACCCCCCGGTAACACCCATGCGCCTTGCTGACACCTAAGTGTACGGGGTTCCAGTCGGTGGTCTCGACGTTGTAGCGCCGAGCGTCTGCCGATCCTTTCTCTCACGTCGCTTAAATGATTCGATTAGCTTCCGCCGTCGTCATGCGTGTCTTTGATCCATCGCACGCACCACTCCCCACACCCAACGACCCCAAGAATGGCGTGGGGAAGGCGGGGAAGGAGGGTGGCGGATCGGGGGAGGAATGGATCAATGGGAAATATGGAGCTCCCCGGCAACAATACAAGCTCCAATTGGGATGAATGCCTCGACCGTCACTCAAGACATCCTTCCAGTACAGCTCGATTAGTTGCTATAACAATTAATAACGCCAGGTCTTGAACGTTCCCCTTAATCTAAAACTACGACACATCCTTCAGGCCGACGCGAGGACACGCTATGAAGGGAGGTCACCAGCTACTGAGGATTAGTTAAGTGCGCTCCGGGAGAGAAATTTTCTCTATTAGTTTTTCTGCATCGCGATAAATGGCAGAGAAATCTATTTTCTAACCACTTGACCACTGAATAGGTCATTTGTCCTGCGAAGGTCCACTTTTCCGTGTTTTACTGAAGTTGTGCTGTACTGTGAATTGTAGTGAGAGAAAAAAATGTTCAGATCTATTAGTCAGGCGATGATGCTCTCAACTGATGTGGAGGTTCTCACATGATTCCGTATTTCTTTCGTATTCGGTAGGAAAATCGATGAGCAAACAATTTTAGTAAATCATCAATAAAAAAATAGTGCAGCCATGAGCATCAGTTTCCTTTAACCATCAAACCATCGAGATAATCATATAAATGTAAATATTTTCATGCCAATAATTACCGAGTGGGAAGTGAATTTCCGCCTGGATTTGCCTAAGCCACCCTTCAGGCCCTGGCTCTCTTCCTCCCAGGCAATATCGTCTATAGTGGCTGATGTTCTCTAGGTCTTTCGTGCATTCCAAATTTGTTTTCTCGGCTTCCCCTAGCTTTCCAAAAATTACTCCTTCCATCACATCTCTCAAGGGACTTCGGGACACTTCGGACAGGATTTTCTGCCTCCTTCGCATTCCAATTTTCCGCCTCCTCTCCTCTATCATCAATTCCTAACGCTTCTTCCCCAGCGACCCTCCTGCCCCTTGTCAACCTCTCCAATGTCTTCCAATTTGAACTCTCGAATGGCTTTAATATAACTACCCTCATCTTTCTTCCTCCTGATTTAAGCCGTCGGGTCACTAAATACATACAATACAGTCCACATTGGTTACATTTCCATTACATTACATCACTAAATACATACAATACAGTCCACATTTCATTTAAATCTTATTTCATTTAATCGAATCGGTCGTCACACATTTCCTAGGTGTCTCCGACACTTTCCTTCAGTATAACACGAACCCACTCCGCTGAACGACTGATCTTAAAAGGGCACGCGGTCTCATGAAAATGATACAGCGAGGATGACGGATCAAAGCAAATTATGGGGAAAATATTTAGTTGACGCCCTATGCTTAGGTTATTTATGAGAAGGAATAGCAATAACTCGGAAAGCAGGCTTTTTTATTAAAATCAAATATGCGCATAAGAGTGATAAAATTCAGGGGTCTTTAGCGTTACCAGTAGTCAGGTATCTAAAAATGCTTAGAATTCTTACCCATACTTACGCACTTGAAACTAGAATTACCTATTGCCTTAGGTACTAGTACCGAGGAAACGGTACCTGGAATTCGTACCCTAGGCAACAGAACCAGCACCTAGTTTTCTTGCCCTAGGTAGGTACAAATCTATGCTCAAAGTAAACGAACCACACCCTTCATCCAGAAGGTTTGTTTGATTGGTGAGAATGGCGTCCACCCCAAACCCAGGGCTAAAACTCGGGAAACTACTCATTCGTGGCAGAGGGGGACATCATAAGCCCCCCTCCGCGTCCCTCCTCCCACCCGTGCCCTGTCTTAACCTAAAATTAGGATGCTCGAGCGCCAAATGATTATGATGGTGTAGGAGTGCATTGAAACATGGTCGCGAAGCAAAATGTTTTTACCGCAAAGGATTACAAAAAAAATTTTTCTGCTGTTATTTCGTCTCCGTGAAAATAAATCATATTCCTCCTCTCAATGGATGGGATATGGCGATCCGATTTAACAAGGAACCCCCTCCCTCTTTGCCTTACCCTACTCTTTGCAGTCTTCCTATGAGCGGCCCCGAGGCGGAGGGGGAGCCAAACATTGGAGCTCTCCTCTCAAAAGAGACCCGAAATTGGACTCGAGCCCTGCGCGACCGTGAGAAAAGGTAGTTCGTAGGGAGTTCATTCCCCCCGCGCATGGGCGGCAATTATAACTCGGGCAAATAGGAGAAGAGGTGAGAGAGGAGCTCCTTCATTTTTTTTTCGCGCAGCACGTAGGCGGGTACCAAAGCGGGGGACCCGGGCAGGACGGGGAAAGGGTGAAGAAAAAGTGAAGGTGTTTTTCTTTTTTCTTTTAGCCCTCTGCCTCTCTTCACTCTCTCTCTCTCTCTTTATTCGGAGGGCGCTGGGCGGTGTAAAGCGCAAAGAGTGTGCGCGCCGGAAGTAGCCACTGCCGAAACTTCCGGCAACCCTT
>LYUA01001411.1:97483-111989 GCA_002093875.1 Calopteryx splendens | reverse complement strand
TACCAATAAAAATTTTTATTTGTGGAACTTGCCCAGTTTGTGTTTCCTTGCGCTAAGTTTTCCATTTGCTCTGCCGGGTCATAAACTGCTCTGATCATGTAACTGAAATATCTCTGAGTGAAATGAAACGATGAAATCGAAACGAGAGCTAAAGTAGTTTTTTTTTTGAAAAGGCGAATCGACTTAATGCAGCGTAACTATCGATGACGTGAGGTGGAAACTAAACTTTTTCTTTAGATTGTACCCAGGAACGCTTGACTTTCATCGTTGATTAGAAGCTTAAGGGAGAAAATAAATCCGTCCCCAGAGCCGGAGCATCCGAAAAGATTGAGATTCTTTCGAATATTCGGAAGCCCTGGAAAATGCAGCCTCGCCGAGCTGAGGAGAGGAGCATCCGCAGGCAGCTGCCTCCCTCCCGAAGGGATCTGGAGGGCGAAACCATCACCCGATAGCCACAAAACCTCTCTCTTCGGGGATGCAGCGACGTCATCCATTCCTCATCCCCGATGCGAATCGACAAGAACGACGCCCGGGCATGCGAGGGAGGGAACTGGAAACCCGCAGCCGCCAGACCCCACCCGCTCTTCCGCTCGTATATGCTCTCCCTCCCCCGAGCTGCTTGCGGGGAAGGCCTTGTGCTCGCGCGAGCGGTTGGGGGTGGAAGGTCGTCGATGATTCTGAGGGATAAGGGGTCCACGGGGGGAAGCGCTTGGATAGAAAGCTAATTGCGAGCCCACAAAGGGGAAGGGCCAAGTCGAGGGGAGCCCATGAAAGCAGGCGGCGGATACATATGCTGTCGTGCGGGATCGGCAGGCCAGACTAGGACTGTGGAATACTGTAAGATGGATACGCGACATTCAAGTAATATCGCAATACGATATAGAGCCGCCGGGAAATGCGATACTATGCGCAATCATGCTATGAAGATCTGATACTCAGGAGGGCTGGGGACGGGGGTGTGTGGAAATTTAATTTCAGAGACGAAATCAACACCCCCTCAATCGACTACTATAGAATGCGATATTATACGATACCGAAAATTTATACCGAAAAGTCGATACACCGACAATTTTGCGATTATACAAACAATGCGATTGTACTAGCTGCTCACGGGAAATGAGACATGACACGTTTTTAAAAGTTCCTTAGTCATTACTAATTTTCACAACGCCCAACCAACTATTACTAGAGCTTTTATCGTTCTATAATCATACTTTCCCAACTATCAAGAACAATAAAAAAACATTTCAAATAATAGCAGTAGGTGACGATTAGCCATCGTCTACGAGATATTCACGTTAACTCTTATATTAGAAATTATGAGTATATCTTGCACATCTGTAGAATATATCGACGTGATGTCCTTGGAAATTACATGGGAAAGTTTATGCCCGTGGGAAAGGAGCTAAGGACTTGAGCGGGAGAATAAAAGCACTTTTCCCGTCTTTTCTATCTTGTGGAAAATCTGAAATCCTTA
Source organism: Calopteryx splendens (assembly GCA_002093875.1). Lineage (NCBI taxonomy): Eukaryota > Metazoa > Arthropoda > Insecta > Odonata > Calopterygidae > Calopteryx > Calopteryx splendens. Next base: position 110,512 of record LYUA01001411.1, on the reverse strand, counting down.
ACGATGGAAGCGCAAGAGAAAGTATTAATAATTTTTTTTGGATTTTTCCCATGTCAACGAATGAATTGTGAAATCCTTCGAGCACCAAAACAAAAACGCCCTATCTCTAACGTCATTTTCTGGAAGAATGAAACAAGCTCAGTCAATGAATTATGTATTATCGGAGGTAAAAGAAAACGACTAAATATTCCATTTTTTATCTCCTCGATTTGACATTTTTAATTTATCATTAATCTAAACACAACTTTAAACGTTTGTTTTTATGATGCATAAAGTTCTTGGAAGACGTTGTCGATCTCATAATTTCAAAACGTTTTTGGGCCATTAAGCTCAATATAGATAACTTGATATTTGATGCCGTGATGCATTACAGTATTATTTGTTGAACAAAGACTCACATATTTCACAAAAAATAGTAACAATATTATCAAACGTATTCCTTAGAGAGGTTAACATAAAAATACTCTTATTATTTAAGATGTAACTTTCCGGAGAAAAGAAGTAATTTCTACAAACAAAAGCTGCGAAATACGATAAGAGTACCCAAATTTTGCATCAAACCAGATGAAAATGGTTACCAATTCCGTGTATTCTTGAATAAAGGAAAATTATATCAACGAAATAATTTACTAATTGAAGTTATATACAAACATACGGAATAACTTAATGTAATTCTCATCAGATTGGTGAGTAGAATGGAATGCTCCACAAACGCTTACAGGCAGCTCGTAAAAGAGCATAAACTCACGGACGTCTTTAAAAGTAAAAATATATACCCCGTCTCATTATTTAATTATTTAATCTTCTCTTTTCCTCCCAGTTCACGCATCTGAAATTTTTAAGGTCGTAGCTTATTGATCACTAACAAACCTACGTCGATAAAATTTCAAATATACTAGGTACAATTTAGATTTATTAAATTATAAATTCTATTTTTATGAGAAAAGGTATCTGGAAAAATTAAAATTGAGCTTATGTTTTTAGTATACGTGAAAAGGTTTACAACGGCTTATCCGAAACAACTTGTGACCTCGCTTATCATACACGGCAAAGGCCAAAGGTTAACAAAACCACATGGTCGCTCTGCGCTCAAATGATCCATTCGTCGGAGGAAACTTTTAATTGAAATAACTTGCTTTCCAAGGATTCTAATTACGAGAACGAGGACACAAAGAATCATTGATAGCATGAAACTGGTGTAAAATTGGGAAGCGGTGAACTAAGTCAAGCGTGATACAAGAGAAGTCAAGCAAAAGTATTCGCAGCAGCAATTAATGGAAGTCACCATCTTTTTTCTCCGCCCAGAAGCAATTTTCCTGGACATTAGAAAAAAAACACATACACGGAACTATAACTTCTCAGGGTAATTTTAACAATTTGTCAGAAACCGCATGAAGTACGATTAAGTTCCAATACGGCGAAACTCCACATTCGATTCGCGGTTCAACAATCCTAACGCGCCCCGTAAATTGGTCAATTTTTTTTTTAAATAAGTCATCTCGGGAGCTCATTGCAAATATACAATTCACATAACCGTGTGTTGTAACCAGCTACGCCTAACTGCAGAAAGCTGAAAGGGAAGTCGTCGCTCGGTGCGCATTGAAAAGGAATTCTCTTTTGAACGATTGAAAGCCGTCCCACACTCATTTCGGGAAGGTCTCAATCCCCCCTCCCTCTCGACAACCCCCCGCTCAAATGAGCAGCTGTTTGGACAAGGGGAAGATTAAACCGTCACGCAGCGCCTGTGCTCTAAGGCCGGGGTAAAGGACGGCAGGGAACTCAGAGATAATGATGCGACGATAAATTATAAAGGTCGCAGATAATGAAAAAGTTATATATTTTGTACAAAATCTACGATTAGTTGGAGAAGGGGAGTCCCTCAAGAGAGAGAGAGTAATAATAAAATTCCTTAAATATCTCAGGTTCTTGAGCTAACGGGGTTTTAAAGTTCCACTCATCCGAGGTGAAATTAGTGCGAAAGCGGTAGGGCGCAACTTTTAAAGGGGAGCTGACGCTACGGGGTGAATGACGGGTGCGGGACGGACAGTCGATATTTGCAGAACGGGAAACATTTGTGCCCCGGGACCCCACTCAATTCAACAAAGGAAACAATCGTTAGTTATAAGTCGCATAGACAAGCCGTGTTATCGTTCATTTCCCTGCCTAGGATTTCTTCCGCGAATCATTTCATTTCCTCAACCCCCCGGGAAAATACTTATTAAGTACGCCCACCTTTTGTGCAAGGGAGAATTTTGTTCCGTTTCTTTAAGAAAATTTATAAATGAGGAATAATGAGAGTGGAAAAATGTTGTTCACCGAAAAAGTACCAAGCACCTCTCTTACTCGAAACCTTAATTCGAAAATTGAGTGACAACAAACATGACAACGGGTACTTGAACTGTCACGGATTCCTAATGTTTTATAACACACTAGATTATCCTACATCAAATAAAACCCAACTAAATGAATAAATTTTACACAGTATTAATAAATAAATGATTATAGACAAATGCGAAAGAAAGCTATCATCGCCATTGCTTTGCTCTTGAGTCACTTTCGGAGATGAACCCTCAGCGTACTATTAATGAAATGGTAGGAACTTACTTGAGTTATCAGCTGTCCTGGGATGAATTTTACACATAAAATTGCTGAGATTTCTCCAACAGATGAGGCTTTCCAGGTGAAATTTGAACTCTGGAACACTGAAAGGAAAAAATATTTTTTAATAGGTCCCATGGACTGTAGCTGTCTTAGTTATTAAAAAAAATAGATGTAATCCTTTCTCATTCATCTTGATACACCAAGGCAACGTAAAACCTTCTCGGCGTTTAAAAGATAAACAGAAAAAAAACATTCGTTCGATTTTAGTCTTTTAACGAGGTGTTGACCCAAACACCAAATTACAGTGGTAGTTTTGACAACAGCTATAAGTAAAGGGAAACAAAATCGATCAAATAGATACAGCCATCTTTTTCCCATGCACAAATGTCAGGTATAACTGATGAAAATATGTAAAAAGGCAAACACTTTATTGAGTCTTGTAAATTATATAACCTAGAACTATAAACGTCATCGATTTTACTCATAATTTCTAATCATAATCTAATCTAATTTCTAATCATTCAACATCAGTACCTGTTCAATTTATCTATTTTATCTAAATTTTATCTGCGTTGATTTTTATACTTTCATCATCATCGTCCATAACTTACTAGACTTCTCCGCACGCCCAATGGTGTATTATGTACATATACAAGCATATGACATTTGTGATAGGTTTTGTAAAGTATGCGAGAAGGTGAAATGGAATATGTCGAACGGTGTTTGCGATGCACGCAAGACTTTAAAATTTGTATCAATCGCGATAATTGCCTTTAAAATCAAATATAATTTGAATTTGTCTCATATAAATTGATATCGTTTAACCATCAGGTTGAAAGCCGAAAAAACTATACTTTCCTAGATGAAAGAAAGAAAAAAAATTGAGGAGAGAAATGTATTCGTGTGAGAGCAAATGTTTTGTATATAATACAGTATAGAAAATAGTTTAATGGTAGGGGAATCACAAATACACAGAGAAAAACAATTTTCATCTCTTTATTGGAAGAATGAGATGTTATTTTTCGATTTTGGCCTAAATGTGGGGACACTCATATTTATTAATAAATTATGTAACCACTCTGAAATACCAAAATGACGGGATATAAATTTTCAAAAATTATTAAATAGCTTTGCTAACTTGAGAAAATATCCTGTGATTACTAAAATAAAATCTTCCTTTTGTTGTGTGATTCTTTTTGGTGTTCTATGCGGTTTTATAAAGTGCTGGTGGTCATATAGTATTGTTTTTCATTAAAAAATAAAAAATAACATAAGAGAGTTTCTATAGGCATGTGAAATTTATCAGTAAATTAATTCCATATTTTCGAGGGAGGGAAAGTAATGGTAAATTCAAATGACGCGCTATTAATATAAAATTAGTTAAGAAAAAATATCGATTGACACATCCCTAGATAGCTCAACCAAATCCAAGTCAATGTAAATTAGGAAATTTTTCTTGAAGCGCTTACCTACATGTGACCACGTGGGTAGAGCATATTTGACTGATGACAGGAAGGCATACGGTTAGAAACAAGGTGATGCCTCTCAAAACCGCCAGTCTCCGACTTTAACGAGGGATTTTCTAACCTGCAAACCTATCAGAGGAATCGTGGAAGGCAAGGAGAAAATTCCGATGCCATTATTTCACGAGCAATCAGTTTAAAGTAAGAGTGTTCCAAATTTAAACTCGACTATTGGGTATGAAACACCAGGTTTCAGTTGCACTTCGGTCCATTTAACCAGAGACGAAAAATTCTCGAGTCATTCTCCCGGTAAAATTCTTGTACCTTATATGGAACAACATTTCGATGCTATTTTGGTGGGAGTGAAGTTTTGATTCAGAATGGAAGACGAAGTTCTATTCTGAAGCAATTTGAATAAACAAACAAGACTAGAAATGCAAGGCAAACACGGTGATCCCAGAGTTCGCAGAAGTGGCTTCGAAACTGCCGTTCTGAATTAGCTACTGTCCAACCCAGGGCATTTGAAATGCATATATAGAATAATTTGAGCTCAAATAATTACGCAAGTTTTCTTGCTAAGCATAGGCGCGAAATATTAATCCAATATCACTAATAAATATGCAAAAACAATAAAGTAACCAATACTTTTCAATGATTATGATAGTTTTTTAATCCTAAGAATGCAGCTCTCCATTCTTCCTTATCCAGTTCCAATTCTCTTGCTTCATAGTAGGTCTCCCATCATCCCTCTTTATTTGTCCTACATATTTATATTATTTACATATATATCAATCACAAAATAATTTTGGTTTCATTTTTACTTGATGAAATCCCACTGCGTTTACCAACTTTTAACTGTGTTGCTTCCTTCCGTTGAGGAAGGTGGTTGTTTTACAGAAAATTTCGGAATACGTGTGAGCCCTTTTTTGAATTCGTTTCTCTGTTTATGTCAGCCAGCGCCAGTCACTCGATCATTTTTATATTATTCACATCCATGAAACTTTCGATAAACAGGAGGACACAATGAGAGGAAACCAACATAAGATAAACACCCTTTTAATTTGAACTTTTTTTTGCTTGGAATCAGCATCCTTCCATCTTCCACGCATACCTTGTCTTTCGTCCATTTTATACATGCTTCGTATACCTAATCCCACCTGGCGCTTGCAAGCAAAACATAGAGAAACGATGATAAAAAGGATGCCCACACGTATTCTGAAATTTTCGGTGTCACTCCACACCGTCTTCAGCGGAAGGAAGGAAGGTGGGGATGTTAGGAAGGGGAGGGTGTTTAATGTCTGCCATTGATGGTCGGGCAATTGAAGGCGTCAAGGAGCCAAACGTAAACCTACTTCAATGTCTGTCGTTTAAATGTGATGTCAAGGAGTGGAAGGGATGCTAGAAGGGAGACATTATAAAAATTCCTAAAGGGAGTGCTCAGGTTCGAGGCGGGCTCTGGGCCTGGGAGCATCGCAGACGGGGAAGAGGGTTTGCACGAAGCGCGGTGATTATTGATCCTGATATTCAGGAATGGGTAACATTGTCCAGAGTAGGTAGGGCAGAGTTGGCCCTTCAGGAAATAAACTCCATTGCTGGAGGTGCATGAGGAGTACGGGATATGTGGGAGAGAGCTGAAAAGCAGGTGGTGGAGGGATGCGTAGAATCTCTGAGATCGATCCTGAAAGACCTTTCTTTATCCCATCCTCAAAAACTATAACTCCACGGCCAATCTTCTAACCTCTGTCACATTCAAACGCGCCACTAACCTATCAGACCTCTTTCAATCGACCAAGCTACTTATAAAATCCCCGTCGCTCCCACACCTACGCCATGCAGTAGGGCAAGGTCTACCCTACAGCATCTTGCCTTACCTACATATCCCTAACCCATGTTTACCGTATTCTCTCTATCCCGCTCCCCTTTTCCCTGCCCTTTTTGATTTTTTCCTGTTTTGGTTAAGCATGACTTGTTTTGGTTCGGTTCGTTAACCGTATTCGCACGTGGACATACGCACGCCGTTCAAGACCATGAAATATGATTATAAACAGGTTGTGTTATACTCCAAAGAAAAAACGATGCACGAACAACTCTTAGATTAGTGAATCCAACTATGATAAGTGCATGTGAGGAGTAGGATACATTTCTTGGAACAGTGAAAGTGAAAACAGATGCGCGAAAAAATTCCCGAAGGAGTTGAACCCTTCATTTTTTTCCCGATTTTCGAAATCCCTGCTTTTCTCAATTTTTGGTGGATAACATTACTTTTTAGATTCATTTGATTGAGATCTTTGGAAACGAAAAATGATCCATTGAGAACTAAAGTTGCGTTTATCAATTAAAGTCTGAGATTCAGTCATGTTGATATTTTTAAGTTTACATTCAAATTTTTTGCTGGTGAAATTGAGCGAAGTGTAAATGGCAGAATTTTCACGTTTCTGCTATCTTCATTTTTTGCTATTTCTAAACATAATTCCTTTATCTTACTAGTGTTAAAGCGCGCCAATCTGGCTTTTAGCGGTTAAAGCATGCCTCGGAATATAAATAAATGCTCATTGACAAGTTCTTATTCCACTATAAATTTAGTATAATGCCTTAATTACGCTTTTAACTTTAAAGAGCAGAAGTTCCGAATTACATAAGCCTGGTAAGCCACCCTCGTCAAAGCTTTGGGATTCGACCCTAAAAAGCCATTCGAGAAATAAAGTATACCATTAAGTGGAAATGGGGCTTATCGCAGAATTGGGGTGTTTTCTTTGTTGAAGGCTTAACGCGACCCTGATAATCCTACAGCTTCGTAGAGAACCCCCGATCTTAAATCAACTGTTTAATTTTTTAGTGTCATACCCTTTAGTGCTCTATATTCACCCTAATCCGGCGTTGTCATATCGCTACATTGTTTATCAGGGTTCATCATTACTAATAAAAGCTTCCTTTTGAGTTAACTGTATGCAGTATGTAACAAGATCTATAACTTTAATTTAATAATTATTAATTGAAGTGTTGTGAAACCTGAAGGACATGGATACACCTGGTGGAACCATGTTGTTGTGGATAAAACGTAATAAAACATTTAGGATTTTGGCCAACAATATGATATGCATGTGGTAATGATGCAAGAAAGATAATTACACTATTTAAAGCTATTACTATGACCTTAGGTAAAGATGTAAAAAAGAGACTAAAGAAGACGTTGATATGGAGCGTGGTACTGTATGGCTCGAAAAGTAGGTCGTTGAGGCAAGAGAACAAGCATAGGTTGGAGGTATTTCAGAGGTGGGTGTGGAAGTGGATAGAAAAATGTAAAATGGACGAAATAGTAAACGAACGAAGAAGTTCTGGACATGGTAGGGGAGGAGAGAAGGCTATTGGAAGGAATCTAAAGAAGACAGGAAACATGGATTTTGGGTTATTGAACAGCAATAAACTGCTAAATACAGTGATAGAGGGGAGAATGTTGGGTAGGCGAGATAGGGGGAGGAAAAGATTAGGCATGTTGAATGGAATGAAGAGTGGCCGAAAATATGTGGAAATGATGAATGAGTTATTGCAGTGTATGGTGTTGCAATGTTAGTGTCAAATTAGTGTTATAGCAGTTTGGTCTATCAAAAACCTACTCTAACCAATTAATAATAATATTATTACGATATACGCCATTTGCCGACAGCTTAAAACAATTAATAGTCATTATCAGAGCAGAAAAGAGGAATACTTTTGACGGAATGCTGCTTTGCCCACAAAAAATATAGCTTTGTTTATAGTATGTCTTTTTAGTGCATCATTAATTTCGAGCGATAGTTGAAAACAGACTGTAAATTTATATCATAAAATGAGCCGATATATTAAGTGTTTTATTCTTTTTAACAACGATTTTTTTTATAAATAAAAAAAGAACGGACGGATAAAAAAGCCTAATAAGAGTTTGTTTTTTTTATTTGTCCATAGCAAAAAGTTGAAAAGTAAAAGGAAACAGCTGTTGAGAAGAGATTCGTTCGTGCAAAGGAGAGTAAGCGTGCAGAGCCAAATCTATGACAGAGAATGTCAACGTATGTTTAGCTCCATAGTTCACGGACGACAACTGTAAGAAAATAAGTACGTAGGGTGAAGGGTTTCTGATATGCGCTTGGAAGAAGCTTGAGGAAGTGAGTGGGGAAGACATAATAAATGGGGGAAGATAACAAATAAAGAAATGTTCGATTTCGCGGAGGTGGTAGGAGTTCCGTGGGTGGAATACGATTAAAGGTAGGAGAGAGCTAGTTATGAGTGGTAGCGTTCGTTGGAGGATACGATGGCAGGAATAATTTGAGGTGAAAGAGGAAAATAAAGGAAGACTAGATTTAATATTTAATAATAAAGTAGGGTATTAAATATCAATTCTAAAACGTGGGCGTGCTGAAGGAGAGAGGACGGTCTATATTACTGAATGACATTTACAGAGTTTTTCTAAAACTTAAATAGAGTTAGGTACCGTGAAAAATTTATCTACAAATGGTCAAATAACTAACTTATCTAGCTAACTAAAACTGCCAATATTCCTGAGTTAGCAAATTATATTCGTTAATGTAATACAATAAATACTTGGGAACTATACTTTTCACTCTAATTATTCAAGTTTCCCAGTTCAAGATTCTGTACGGGAGGCTTATCTATCTCTGGATGTAGTCCAATCCTCAAAACTTCCTTTGGGATCAACCCTTTGAACGAAATCCCTGTGGTTCATCCGATAACTGCTGTATTATTAGCATTCAAACATAATTGGAGCACTGACCCTCCACAGTTAATCGCTAACTTGACAAAAGGATAGACTATTTTCTCTGACTTTCTTCCGTTGAAGTTGAACTTAAAATATGCATGTTATTAAAAAGGAATAGAAAAAATGGTTAATTATAATTACGGAATTATTTTTTCGTAATTAAGCTTATTTTTTTCCATTGGACCTTCTACTGCAGATAAATCCACATCCAGTCTTCTCATTTTTTTTACAAGAGACGTTCAATTGAACACAACGTATTGATGCTGATCAGATAAAAGACCTATCAGGAAGTAAGGGATTTAATATTAGAAAGGTAAGAGCATTAAATTAATCTCCGGATTGAGATAAAGAAAATTATATTCGATAATCCTTCACAAAAAGAGAACCCACAGCCACTGTCAATGGTATACCATAATAAATTCCAGGGATGAATTTAAGTGAACGCAAATCTTAATCCCAGGAAGCATATAGCAGAAAATTCTCAAAACTACAGGGCTTGCTTTAACGAAATTGCATGGGAAAGGTGCAAGAATTAGATCCCCTAGACAAATTACCGTATCTCAGAATCAACTATTATTTTTTTACTTCTACCAAAAGGGAACATTTTCAAGTTTGGTTTAAATAAACGTAGTGTGCGATAATTATGTTTCCCTTGAACCTTTTGGAATGCCTTGAAGGTCACCCCGACTGGTGAACCTCTAGTATGGAAAGAAAAAGTTCTTATCTTACTATGCGTGATGAGTCCACTAACTGCACTGAAAAAAAAGTATCTATATAATCCGATTGAAATTATGAACAGATTATCTCCGGGCGTGAATACCCTTAAACACGCTATTCCCCCATCCCGTCTAAATGAATTCCGCCGGTTCGAATCCCCTCAACGACGTGTCAACTCTTAATCTGTAATATCCCACCACAATTCATTTTGTAGCTATGCCACCACGGAAGTTGGAGCACCTAAGGTGCTCCACCCGCTACTAAATATCTTTTTCATCTCCAACTAGGCATTGTGGCTTAAATGATCACGGGAACGTTCCCATCAGTTTTAATTTTCCACCTTTAATCATTTTCCGAAACCGACATGTTGATAAATAAATTTAACTTTCAGCGGAATTATCAAATTAAGCATCCTAGACACTCCAAAACCTTTCCCCTAAAAAAAAATACTTCACTCAGGTTTCACTTTGAGCACCTCGAAGGCAGCATACCCGCTCTCCAGGAGACACCCTGATTTCATCCCCCCATCATCATGATGGAGTTCCTCGAAACCACCCACCCCGGCCTCCCCAACTCGAATACTGTCTTCTCCACAACCTCCCGGCCCCCCTCTCTCTCCAACCCTCTCCCGCATTTCTCTCAGGGGCATTCTCCTGTAATGAATTCATATAATCAATCAGTTCCATTTCCATCTGTCCTTCCCTCTCTCATATCTCTCTCGTCTAAAATTCCCCGAGGCTTCTTTTTTCTCTCTCTCTCTCCGAAGCCCCTCCCACAACACCCCCCATCCCACAACCCAATCCCCAACCCCTCCCATCCTCCCTCATCAAACCTTCCGCCTCCTCCGAGTCAATATCTTCTACTTTCCCAGCCTCCGTGACGTAATTAAGTGAAATCCATAAGGTATTCCACCTGATGGTGACGGCAGATGCGGGCGAGGTGGAAATCGACAAAAACCTTCGGATTTCGGTGGATGGGCATATAAGCTAGGCTTGTTTTCGGTTCAAGCGTGAACATCGCGTGATGCGGACATGCAAAGCAAGCAAATATGGCATGCCCTATCCTATAATATCTGCCCTTGCTCTGCCCTTGCCTCTGCTCTAATATCCTATAATATCTGCCCTTCCTATTTTAATCACAGACCGTGAAATTGGCAGGCGAAATATGACCTAAGTTGTGAAGTCAGAAAAAATAAAATTGAATTCCACACCTCAAAAAGCTCGACTCCCGTCTGCCCAACTCCATTTCTCATTAATCACTTCGCATACGATAATTTCTTTTGTCCGTCTGGGCTCAAAAAAGGGAGGGTGGCGAACGCGTCTGTAGGGATTTCAAAGTAAAATATTTGCGAGGTGCATCAAGTACAATACGAAGACGCGTGTCCCGCCGTTGGACTGAATAGACCTTATTTCCGCCGAGATGATTAATCGTTTCATACGTATTTACCGCAGTGGATTGATAAATGCTCAGAGGACAAAACTCACTCCGAGGTAATCTAGTATGCAAACCAGAGGTTGAAACTTGAGGATCTATCAGTTCGTCCAGGCATAAATACATCCTAAAGTTAAAATTTCAACTGTGATTTATTCTTCGTTTTTCCATTGAATTTTGTTTTTCAAAAAGTTAAATATCTTGCAATCCATACGTTAGTTCTTTGTGAACATCATCACATTTTTTTTTGATCGAGGAACTATCATTAATAAAAGGTTTACTGGGGGAGGAATAATACTAAAATAATCCCTTCTTCAACCTAAAACCTGAATTATTCGGTCAAAGGAGGGCATTCAGACGTAAAGAGCCTTACGATGGAGAACTTCAATTCAGGAAATGGAAGGCGATGTTGGTATGAAATTTATCAACTGTTCCCAGAGAATCTCATTACTTTCGTTTTGCTATAATTGCTCTCCATTTCATGCTCCTCTGATTCTAAAAATGAGATTTAATAATATTCCGTTTTAATTAAATAACGAATTTGAAAAGACCATGGCACAAAAAAACAGAATATTAAATATTCGCTAGATTTCCTGTACTTAAAAGGACGGATGGGAACAGGAATCGAAAGATATCATAACTGTGCCCGTCAGTACAGCGCAAGGAGATCACCAATCTCAATCAAACCATTCCGTCTAATCAAGATTGTAATCCACAGGGACGCTAAGTCATTAAATAAATTATCCTCACCCATTCATTTTTTTTCATTTCATTTATTCACTAGAGCCAAAATGTCATTCGCAACAACGCTAACGAGAAACAAAAATAAAAAAATCAATTATCTCAATTCAACCAAAATCTCGAAAGTCGACCAAACTAATATAAAATCATTATAAGAACGTTCATTAAATATGAAAATCAAAGAAAGACGAATCTTTAGACTCGAGGTTTGAGGATTAGAATCTCATAAGCGTTTCATGGGATGTTCTCGTGTGTAGACAATTTCATTTCGCGTCTAATGAAATTATTTTGGAACTTCTTATGTATTTTTAAACTCGTGGAGTAAGAATGAAAAATTGCTGCATTCTTAGCGTCCCGGTGGATCACGTAACTTTGCCGGTACTTATGTAACAGCAGAGCGGGGTCTTTCACTGAAACAAAATATAATGGAATATAAATCGTAGTCTTACCATAACGATATCTTACGATACGATGGGGTTCCCTAGTGTCGCTTTTGCCACGTACGAACTCGCACGAAGTGATGATATGCGACGAGATAGGGACGAGATTCTGTCCCCACGTGCCGAGGTTTTGGTAAAGCGATGCCGTTGGCCGTCACGGATTTCCAAGTGAACATCGATTTTCGGTCGTTCCAATTACTATGCAAGCGCCACTGCCATCCATGCCAACCTCCCCTCGTCTCATCATCTGGCTTATTCCAGGATACTCCCTGACCCCCTCCTCCCCCACATCCCCCCTCCCGAAACTTTCTTTCACAGCGTTTCTCCGATAACCTCATCTACTTAAGCTTCAGTTCCCACATGGTGTGGGGACCAACTTCACCAGTCAGCCGAACGCCATAGGCCCGCCTCGTGCACCTAACGACAAGAGTAGCGCATTAACAGAGGTCTTCCGCGATCACCTACCAGGGAACTCATTAAGACTCTTTCGGTGTTAACACATTCCGCGGTAATACAGTGTGTCGCGTTCACATTGAATTCAAAATAAAACTGCAGGAAGCAATTTAAAATCATCTTATTCAGTCTTTAAACGAACTGATTTTTCTACTCTCGCAATACAAAACTCCTTAGTTAAAGTTGAACCCAGGGAAGGAATACATTAGTACTATAACACACCAACCAATTTTCTTCAGAGGACAGAGGGCACGAAAACATTTTTCTATTTAATAATCTGGCTAATTTGAAAATTTTTGGGGGGTCGTCAAATCCGCCACGAAGATTCATTAATAGTGTTACGGCTAAGGGACAAGGAATGACCGCGGAGAGAAAGCTATGGAGTTTTGCAGAAGGAATAATTTAGTTATGACTAATACCTGTTTTAAACACC